>CAAKHC010002244.1:6602-23311 GCA_901007825.1 Macroramphosus scolopax | reverse complement strand
CTCTACTTAACCGAGTTCTATAGAAGTTGGCAATATTTACCAGATACACTTCATGTCAATGGATCAATCCATTGTTTTCTTAAGTGCAGTTCATTTATCACTCATCATCAATTGTTAAACAAATATTAAGTAGTTCCAATTAGGTAGATGCAAACATCAACACCGACTTATTGCACCACATTTACAAATTATAGAAAAAATCATATACATAACACTGAACAGCAGTATAAGGCATCCATATCTCAAACAAAAGTCATAACAAAACAATGTGATATGGAATTAGCAGTATTAATAAGTAGTATTAATAAACAATTTAAACTTGAACTCTTCTGTTTTCGTTGGCACACGTTTTTTTTACAGCTTTCCAGTCAAAACTACTGTAGTACAGATGGCCAGGTATGTTTAGAAACCGCAATATGATATGAAGACGGATATAAAGTTTCCAGACGTACAGTTAGAAGCTGAAAAAGAGATCTGACATTATGAGTGCAATTAATGGCAAATCTCTCACCTTTGACATCTTTATCAGGCAGATGTTACAGGTGTTGGCTACCAGAAAAGAGCTACATTTCTCTTCTAAGAGGATACTCTTAAAGTAGATGATGCCTGGAAACAAACATTTCCTTGCTAAGCTGATCCTTTTCATCTCTATTAGTTTAGGCATAAGGCCCCAGATTGGTAGTCAGAGCACTTCTGAGAATAATGATATTATCTAGACAGCATCTGTTTGCTTCAATATTCTGGTCTTGCATTAAAGTTTACCTAAATGTTAAACTAACCTGCACTGATCATGTGACTCTACCCAGCTTTCCAAATGCTTGGTGCAAAATGGCAATAACAAAACGTCAGACAGAGTATAATATTGTCCCTCGTCGCGTAGGCATTAGCTTTCCCCTGTTATTGCAGTGTTGAGGAGGATGGTTTGATTGTTCCCAGTCGGCCATTCACTCGGACCGTCTTTGCAGGAGCTGTAACCTAGTGAAAATGGACACATCATAGTTAGTGAATCTTTTGCCTCAGCAGTTTTGAAAGTGAATTCTCTGACAGGCTTCGCACAGCCTTTTAATAGTAAGATTTCATGTTGGTTTTCCGGCTCTCGAAATCTTTATCATCACATTTAAATCGTTTGTATCAATACAATCTTGCGCAATGAAGTTAAAAGAATTCCTTTAAACCCAGAGCAATCAATTTATATTGTGAATTTGTTTTTTTCACCAGCTGTTCATGTTAATTTAAATGTAAGCTGATATTTCTTGCTAATTGCGATGCCAGGAGACAATAAACTAATATGACCAGGTTGGATTGTTTCATTTCAAAAGGAAAAGATTTTGGGTTTAAATAAGTGAGAATTAAACACCAGATTGTATATAAAATCAAGCATATTGTTTTAAGAGTATATTTCATATTTGTATCCTTGAAAAATGAACAATAATAAATAAGCATTTTCAAAACTTTGAAGACTTATCATTAACCCTGCTAGGATCATTTTCCTTGTTTGACTCCTAACACTCGCTTCAGTCTGATTCAAATGATAGAGAAATAATAACGCAATAAAGTTTCTAGTTTCTGTCAACTCTAATTTTAAACAGCTGCTGACCTAAATGTGAACTACACACTCTTGAAAGTGTTGCTGCAGCAGTACAGTACGGATGTCCAATGAATCTTTGTATGTGTGTGTCTCTGGCTTACTTGTCTTCATCAGTTCTGTCTCTTTTTTTCCCCTCACACCCTTCTTTGATAAGAAATCTCCCCGGGTGAAGTCAAGCAACTTTGTGCTTCAAGACTTTCGCTTGCCTTGCTAATGCTTATTTTTAATTTACTTTGGCTGTCTTTGTTTTATTTTTCATTTCTTCACGAGTTAATGTATTTTCCTTGCTCTGCAGATGGAACCGATGGGAGGATAGAGAACTGGAAGCCAGTAGCCCCCTCACGTAATTAGATCCAGTGGGATGTTAAAGCATTACTTTTATGACTGCATTTTCATGAAAAAACTGTGAAATTGAAAAACCAATAGTTCTTCAACAACTTTCACTGCATGGTATAAATAGATGCTGTATTTATACATATTTCTACCTTCTTTAGCTTATCAGCAGCAGATCCAGAGCGGATGGCCTCCATCATAGCCTCCCTGGCAAAAGCAGGGTCCGTAGAGATGTTACCACTTGGATGTGCCACAGTGGTAGGCCTACTCGGAGGCAAGAAAGGGGGAGGAGGTGGAGGTACAAACATGATTGCTGGTGGCGGTGGAGTATAGGCATGTGGAGAAGTGAGGGCCAAAGTGTTACGAGAGGGAGGGGAGAGAAGGTCCGCACTTCTTTCCTCCGCGGAAGCTGCCTTCCTGAACCCTCCAAGCTCATCAGCAGCGTCAGACTTGGTCTGTATGGCACAAAGAAGTGAGGTATTGTTAACATAAGAAACAAAGACAGTTGCAAGTTCATCTCACACACAGTTTATGTGCATGGTAACTTGCTCTTATGGCCTAAAAAGTGCATTAAACACCAACCTTAAATAACCAAACCAAACCAAACCAAACAAACAAATGTATTCCAAACCAAAACAGCTAATTTTCTGTCAAAATTACACCAAGTGATCAGATATGACGGTATCTGTTGAGAAGCATGTTAGTGAATGCTGTCAGAGAATGGATTGTTGCAAAAAAAAATGGAGGAAATTATTACAGAAGGATTTGAACATCTAGTTGAAGATGAATGTGGAAACATGTAAGCTCCATTCAAGGAGGGTGACAGTGAACGGTATACTTGTGGTTTAAAAAGACATTCATACTGTGACTCTATAGAGCTATCCGCCCACCATCCCCTTGGTATTGACAGACACAGTAAAGTGATATTGCCTAAATAGCCTGGAGGATATTTTACCTTCTTCAGCCTTGCAGAGCTGCTCTGGGCTCTAATGGCAGCAAGAAGTGCAGACCTCTCATTCTCCTCCTCCGCTAATGAGGGTTTAGTCATGCTGCTGGCACCAGAAGAGGACATCTAATAACGAAATTAGACAGGAAAATTAAAATCCCTTCATTGTCTTCTTGCCACCACGAGGAACAGTTAATGGAAATTGTTAAACTGAGATCCAGCGTACATGTATCCCTTGTGATGAGATAAATACTGTCATCTACCCACCCATTCATGTTTATTTTGATCTCACCTTCTTGAGCCTGTCCTTGCCTCCGCCTGTCATGATCGCCTCCATCAGATTGCTGTGCAGAGATGTCTCTTTCTCAACAGATCTGCAGATCACTGGCTTGAACTTTTTAACTGGCCCAAAAACTGTCACCGGCGGAGGTGGAGGGACCACGCTGCCATCTGACATGCTGAGTGAATGTTTTGGTTTCTCATCAGGTGATAGAAGCACGGCTGCCTTGGTTGTGTCTCTTGTCATCTGAAGACAAGATGTTAAGTTTAAAGTACAATGTTATATATGGTAATAGGTTTGTTATAAACATCTTGGCATATACAGTATTTCTTGCACCCAGATACAGGTTTTACTTACACTTGTCTGACCTTGGGATACGGTCTTGAGGGCTATGAGAGGTTTGGCAGATATTTGTAGAGGACTGCTTTGGGAAGGGTTGGAGCTTCTGCCCTGAATATGTGTGATATCATCTCTTCCATAAGTGGTGATCACGTTTACTTGGGAGGTGCTAATCGACTTAACATGCTTTGTATTGAGTGTTGATTTTTCTAGCACATTAAAGTTTCCCTTGGTAGATCCAACAAAATGTCCAGATCCTCCCCTGTCGTCTCTCACTTCTCCATAGTCAGGGGAGCTCATCGACCTCTTTGGACCTGGATTATTATCTGACAAAGATGTCTGGCGTGATTGCCAATGATTCACTTGTGTTGATTGACCAGATCTCTGGAAGTCGATATTCTGGGTTTTTGAAGAAGCGGACTCAGGGGTGTAGGGCATGGAGTTGGGTTTGGTCGAGACCATTGGGTTGTATTTATTGATGGCAGATGCCACGTACTGGCTTGAGGTACGCCTGGATGGTTTGAGGAAGGCCATGTCTTGAATGAGTGGATGGGGGGTTTTTTGACTTTGATTTTTTGTCACTGAAATCTTGCTCGCCACTTCTACCAATTCCTCTTTAGCAATGTTAACATCCTTCACCGATTCTTTCACCTCTTTGACCCTCTCTTTAGGCTGGGCTCTTACTGCAGGGTTGTAAAGTGTACTTTGCGTTTTCCTCAGGTCCTCTCTGTTACCAGTGCTCAGTGTCTCTGGGACTGCAGTGTGGTTACTCTTCAGGTCCTTTGCCGTCCCATTAGCTTTATCAATCAGACCCTTGCTGTGGTGAACAGTATTTTCTTGTGTTTCATTTGAGGTCCAAAAAGCTTTGGCTTTTCCAACAAGAGGAGCCCCCTTGCTGCAATCAATATCTGCCTCTGAAGAACTACTAGCTTTGTTCCAGCGGACACCCACTTTAATTATATTGCCTTGATCGTCAATCTTAATGGCATCTGAAGTTGAAGTGGCTGCTTCCTTTCCTGAAGCATCTTGCAGGACAGCAGCTTTAGGGGGGACCACAGTGAAAGTTTTCATACCAAACCGAGATGTGACATTGCGAGTGATTTGACTTTGTGAAGTCTTCGAGGCAGAGTTCTGTTGGTAAACTCTGTGGATCTCGTCTCCTTCTGCAGACAAAAGTCTCTGACCAGATGGTGGTAGAACACGTTTGTTCTCATGAAAACTATGACCATTACCTTTCAATGGATCAGGTTTGATCTGAGTGTTCTTGCCGTGTTTCTGTGCCTCAACACTAGACATCACAGTTGATGTTGTTCTTTGTCTATCCTCTTTAACAATATTAGTATCAGGGATAGTCAGCACTTCAACTTCTGTCTCCCGCATCTTTCTTTCCTTTTTTTCACGTTTGGATTTCTTCTCCTGTGAGGTCCTGTGTTTGTCAGGTTGAGAGGCCTTCTTATTTGCACTGCTACGGCTATGACTATTAGCTGCTGTACAAGCATTGTTGTTTTTGTTTTGCAGCTCTGCAGCGTTGTTAGGAACTGTGAAAAGATTGGGGAGAAAAATGTAACACAATATATAGATGAAATACAATGTATTGTATTGATGCTATTTAGCCACAATAATGCTGAATAAATTGACCATAAAGGCACAATACTCCAACAAAATCGTCAAAGGCGGTACAATCTCAGCTGTGTGATTTGCTGCACCTTGGCGATTTGTTTATCCTACCTTTGCTGTCAGCTGGCTCAGTCCTGGTCTGCAGGTGTGGCTTATATAGTGGGACATTAGCTTCATAGACCTCCAGTACTTCATCTATGGCTGTGACTGGCACATCCAAGTCCACTACAGACACTGGCACCTCATTAATGTCCATGGATATGTAAGAAGTCCTCTTTTCTGAGACTACGTCTATGGTATCTGGAAAGGGGAACAGACCGAGTAAAATTAATTACTCTAATACATTGTTAATGCAGTTTGATACAGCTTTTAAAGGATATTATTTATGGCTATTTCTTATCAACACACTTTGAGTATCCATGTAATATGAAGTAGAGCCAACTGGCATGTTTCAAAGACTAAAAACATTGACAGGTGATTTACTGAACCACTTTAGATATCCAACAAATGTTCAGAACAGCCTACTGAGACACATCCAACGATTGCAGTAGTCGTGCTATGACATGCAACTGAACTATAATTTGATTGAAGTCTACATGCATACCAGAATACTTAGCTGGACAGTGACCTATGGCCTGTCCCCTTACCTGAGAGGTCTGCTTCAAACTTTTCCAAAGTCTGATGGAGCTGGGCTGTGAGTTCTGGGTCCTCCTTATAGTGGTCGTTTACTCTGCCCAATCTCGCCTGTGGTTTGATGTTTTTGTGACTAAGGATGGTAGACAGAAATATGTGTTAATACACAAACACATACTTTTTTACAATTTTTTTGTACACCCAGCAAAGTCCCGTAAAATAATATATATATATATATATATATATATATATATATATATATATATATATGATTACCACTGACCAAACTTCCTTAACAGTCTTCAGAGATTCAGTAAAGAATTTGCATGAGTTACTGTTGTATCAGCCATAACAAATTGGAACAAGAAGGCCAAACCAAAAAGAATTTGACTTCTGAGAAACCTGGATAGTCCCTCTTTTCCTCACAATTCTGAGAAAACAGTGTCATAGTGCTTTCCGAGAGTGCTGAAGAATGAGCACCATCAGGCAGACCTTGGACTCATAAAGTGTCTCAGATTAAGGTCTTGATTCAGTATCCCTCGTCTGGGTAAATTATCATACAAATTTCTCAACAACTTAAAGGACTAAAAGGGATCTAGAGCAGCATTCATTTTCCACAGAGGAATCTGAACAAGGTCCTGAGAACGATAAAACCAAGCACTAAAGGTTGAGCAAGCCAACTTTGGCTACAACTCAAATATAACACATAGTGGGAACTGTTCTTTGTTATTACTGCTGGCACAGATAAAAAGTGTGAAGAGACTTCTAACGGTAGCTGAAACGGTAATGGTGCACATTCTTCAGTTGAAAATACAGGTGTAAATCCGGTATTAGTTAGGGGCAAGTGGTTATGCTGGTGTAAAAACAAAAAAAGGGGAATGGCATGTGTATTATCTTGTGCCAAGAGGCCAGAAACTGTTAAAATTTACATAGAAAATAGGTAAAAAAATACCTGGGAGTTTGGAGAGAGAAGAGAAAATATTGGGAGGACAAGGCCTGATATATCATGAGTAAGGCTGACACAGAGTATTAGGATGTGATGTCAAGGCATGTCATAGTGCTTCAAATCATCAATATCATAATTGTCATTAAATATACAAATGTAAATAACACAAGGCCTTTTCTTCACTCCCATCCATGTTGTCTTCCACTCATTCTCCAACTGATTTCCATGACTTGTCTCCCATACCTGTCTCTTGATTCCCAGGTGGCACATCCCTCATCACTGTCACTGGAATTGTCCCGGGCTTGTCCCGACGGTCTCTTTCCTTTGTCTCTGCCACTTCTTTCCAGAACCAAAGTCCCATCTGGGGAGGTGGGTTGGGTGTCAGATGGGGAGCTAACCAGACCTGAGTCGTCACCCTCCGCCATGCCCTCAGAAGCGCCGTAACCTTGGTCTGGCAGACTGCTGCCACCGCTGCTGCTGTCAAGGGACAGAGTCTCCTCCGCAGGTGTTTCAGTTTCTGGGGTCTGGCTCTTGGTTGCAGAGCTATGCATGGAGTGGAGCCAGGCTAGAAGAGGACAGAGCGAGAGCTTTTCATCAGTTTGAGTGTTATCACTATACTGTTGGCATTCATCAACAAGGACTTAAAAGGGACCAAGAGATGGAAGAAGAGAGCAAAAACAAAGAAAGTATTTACGTTTGTTTCAACATTCATTCTGATACCACAAACACACAAACCAGAAAACACATGCCAAATATACAAACATAAGCCCAGAGCACAACCACTTGTGGCTTGATAAAACAACTTTAATGATGTGTGGGTGGACAAACTGTAAACAAACCCTTTTAATTTGATTTTTACAGTACTGTTTTAGGCTCCAGTGAAAGATAGTATTTCATACGCTCTCATCTCTTTAGAACAGTCATGCTCTGGTCAGTCCTGCGGGATTCGGAGAAAGTTATTCAGTCTGTCACTGATCTCATTGAACTCTTGGCCAAGCGGATGAAAACCTAAGTACCATTTGTCATATTTTCAGCAGCTTGCACAGCATGCAAGGAACTGTCAACTCAACAGGGAAATTGTAAAAAAGATAAAATGAGTTTAACAGTGAGTAAAAGTGTTTGTAATAACAGGTGTCAATGAATGTGTGCATGCACTGTGCTCCTGTATATCACAATGTGTGTTTTTGCGAGTGTGTGTGTGTTGGTTTGTGTGTGTGTGTATGTGTGCGTGTGCGTGTAGTTTTGGGCCTGGTCTTAATGGGGTGGAGAGAACAGTCAGTTCCAGGAGATGTGGTGATGACTCAAAGGGCTGTCCTCCCAGCTACTTCCCAGCAATAGTTTAGTCATGCCAGCTACAGCCACAATCAGCACACACACAAACACACACATGCAGACAGCTGCACTTTTGCACACACTGTCATATGCTCACACACGTAAATGCAAGCAAACACAAAGACACAAGTACACATCCACACACAGGTTTGAAACCCCCGGCACGATATGACCTTAGGCACATGCTTCAGTTACAGCCAAAAAAGATGCATCCGTTTGCAAACACATCAATTCTGACAAGTAGCTTTGTGGCAGTTTATGCACATCCCAAACCAAAATCCTTCATCCTTTTCCTTCAACTGTTTATTGGACAAACTTTATTTTAAACATATTCTGTTTATCATTTCTAACACATTTAATTTAGAAATACTTGAAATGCACACAACACACTACTAAGCATTTGATTTGCAGTATAAGTCAACACTAGAAGAGGCAAAAAAAAACAAAACACGTGTCCAAAAGTAAAATTGGATTTCACTGAAAAATAATTGGATTCACTATGTTCTTGACATCACACCAGTTCCATTCATATAGCACAGAACAATTATTTGGTACAAACAGGGTACCGTGTTGATTAAACAAAAAGTGTTCATGCATTTTATAACACACATGTAAAAATATAGTGTTTAATATTGTCCAGACCAAAAAATCTATTGTTCACATAGGATGTCAACATAGAAAGGTCTACAGATGATTGAAAGCAATCTGTGAGGCAATCACATGATTATATGCCTTCAATAAATAAAAGAAAAGATGTATAACACGTTGGTGAGTGGCATCTCTAAACTATTCCCTTAGTAGATTGTCATACATTCTCCTTAGGAGAGGTCTTTGACAGATGTCTTTACAATATATGAAGCACCACCAACAAAAAGCAACGTGTCATTGATAGATTACCATATCCATATAATTGCCAAAGGGTGCATGCATTCAGGTCTCAGGTTTCTAAACCAATTCAATATACCAAGCAAAAAGAACATACGCTGTCCAACTATTGATGTGCAAATATCATGTCACCAAACTATTACCTCATATCTGCATCTCAGTACGTCACTCATCAATCACCTCGTAATTGATACATCCAGGGTCTAGCTCATCTTTCATTGAATAGCCTTCTGATCCTCATCTCTGTGTCCATTTTTAACTCCGCTGAGATTTCCTACATAAATCAATAACAACTCCCTCCAGCAGATCAAGTGATGTGCAATACCAATGAGCTGTATATACATACATTAGTCAAACAAGGATAAAGTCTGTGTTGGAAGTTACATTTGAGAAGAACACTTGCAGCATTATGTGTCCTAAACACAAATACATCTGAATCCTCATGGGAGTTGCCATTGAGGCATTGTGTGCCACACAGAAGCCACCTCTAAATGTAAGCAAGTGACAGAATGAGATGACAAGAAATAAATGAAAAATGAGACTTCAACCACAAACACAACAGAGGAGATTTTGGAAAAACAATGACAGGAGAAAGTGAGGAGCACCCAACAGTGGTTGTAGAAGAAGAGGCAAAGAGGACTGAAGACAAATGATTGGAGGGACGAAGGAAGGATCAAGCCAGAGAGAGACTTCAGGAGTGTTTGGAGCGAAGACGCACAGGACCACAGCAGTAAACTACAAAAAGGGTGCGGGGCAGAGGGTAAAGAAAAGCACAGATTTTAGATGATTCACAAGATAATATCTTGCACTTGGCAGGAATGGCAACAACATCGAAGGGAAAAGTAAAGAAAGAAATTGAGGACAACACACAACCACACAATGTCTAAAAATCTGTCTTGTTAATGAGTGTTACACCTAAACTACCAAGTCTACGAATCTGGCAAACATACCACAATATATAAAGCACAATCATTATTTGTGTCGCTGTGTTCGGATCTGAATTGCAGGTGGCCTATTTGTTCAGTAATCAAAACCAATCTCCATCTTCCATTTTACATGAAATATACCCTCATGTACTGTATACATGCAGGATAAAAGGCACTCCGGTTGATTGGTGTTGACCCTAGCCCTGACCCTTTGGAACCAGAAGAAACAACAGGGATTACAGGCTGACACTAATAAATATGAAGCACCTTCACCGCACATGGACCCAGTATCACTTAACAACTCAGCTGCCTCGGTTGCTAATGGAGGGATTGAAAACATGTGAGGACACAGTTAAATAAACACAAACGGACAAAACAGGATAGTTGAAAAAATGTAAATTCTGACTGGGCCAAAGGAAATGAAATATAGAAAAACAGTTAAAGAGCTTCTGTGAAAGAAAATGAAGATTAGGAGTGAAGAGAAAAGGGAGGCAGTCCATCTGGCACCTAGACTGGGGAGCTGCTTCCTCTACTTTCATAGTTCTCTGTGGGGAGTTGCTCTCTGTGAGTTCAATGGGAGGGAAGGACAGGGAAGGAGTAAACAGGGTAGGGGTTAGGGAAAGCTGTGGTGGCTCCTGGGCCGGGGAACGCCGAGGTTTGGGTGGGACTGGTCGATCAGAGGTTCCTAAAGGAGAAACAGCATGCACACAAGGATGGCACTGATGGTTATGCTTTTAAAGAAAAATCTCTCACCAAACTGATAGTAGTAAAAATAACCTACAGTAGGTAATCCTTACAATCTTTGTTTTTAAATGTATTCCAGTAACTTACTGGGTACTGTGTTATCTTGCAACACTTCTCCTAGATCGCTTGTTGTTCAAACAATGGCCTCTTTATCCTGAAGATTTTCTGGTGATGAAATTTGAGTATCTGCGGGTATAGAGGTTGTCTTATCGATGTACTGAGGCTTCTACCAGTTTGTTTGTCTTTCACTAATTATAGATTTATATCATCATTACGTTCATTTTTGGCAGTAAATATTGCAGTATTATTGGCAATAACTGCTAGTTTACCTCACTGAGATCTGCCTGAATAAGTTCATTGTGTTTCAGAAAAAAATATAGTTAAAGTCCTGAGCTACTAAAGTTACGGGCAGAATGGTTACAGGTCATTAATGATTTGGTTTTAGGGCCCGATAAAACCTTTTTATCTTCACAGTTCCCACGAACATCATGGTAAAATTGTCAGCAAAATTGCAAAGGGACATGAGATTTTTCATAACACATCTCCAACTTTGTCTGCAAATGTGTCCTTGCACTCTTTGGCCCTGCTAAAAAACAACCTGATGAACAAAAATGTGTCTGCTAACATAGGAAAAACGCTTAAGAAACACGTTGCACAAAGCATGGGAGACATGTGAAATGGTTACTGATACGTTGCACAAAAATCAATCCAGATCACATATTTCAGTGGTCGTGGCAAAAGCGCAATATCTGTAAGCAGCATTGCTGAAATAAAGCTTCCTCACTCTCCTTATATAAGGCTTGTGATATATCAATGTGCTGTGTCTTAGTCAGCAGGTACTGTTGAAGTGATACTTTATCTGTTTCCCCCATTGTCAGCAATGGGAGGGACTGAAACAGCTTACAGGGCTGAGATGATAAACTACACCATCATAACACACACACACACACATACAGAGGCAAAGTAAAACGTAACTGATGTCTTACATGGCCCAATAAATAACAAGATGATTGATGTCAGCAGAGTGAAATGTAATAAATGGACTGTGTACATTTTTGTCTCTGCCTACACAAGCAGGAGGGCACCACCCTATACTGTACCTGCAGAGTGTATTTGTCTAGCACCAAAGCATACACCGACTATTTAAATATGTACAGTTAAAAGCGCAGATGTAAGGCTACACTGAGGAATATCTTTCCCATAGTTATTACGTTGGAATCAAACTATTTGACTGCAAAAACCCATTTTATGTCAGTGAATACTTTCCAATACATTCTAAAGGGATACAAGGCAGTTTATGTCAAAGCAAAAGGGAATAGAGCTGCGCGCTCAGCAGTGTCAGGGTAGAGAAAAAGAAAAGCTCGGTCTATACATTTATTAATGATCTTCATGCTGTCTGCTTTATCCTGTCTGATGCACTAACCTTCTCATACGTTATCCTTTCTTTTGCTTTCATCTTCCTGTTCATCATCCTGCTCCCCTTAAACCCCTCTGGTCCCCTTGTTTCTACCTCGCTACCCGCTGCCTAAACCTTCCCATGCTCCCTTCTCTGAACTGCAAGCCACTCTCACCTTTCTCATCACTTTTTGAGGTCCACAAATCTATCATCTCTATCTCCGTCAGACATGACAGCCCTCTGTTGCAATTTCACATTGCTGCAAAGACAGATCTTTGCTGTATGAAGATCAAAACAAGGCCAGCTAAAGTTCAGTAGATCCTTTTTAAATCTGTGATTGCCTTTGCATCTGCCAGCTTTGAAGGGTAGTGTGAGTGGCTGCATGCATACTAGAGAGGGAAAGAAAAAAAGAACGATAAAAAGAAGAAGGCATTGATAAGTGTGGGCGAGAGACAAGGACTGTACTGTCTCATGAACTTTGTTGAAAACCGGCTCCACAAGTTCCTGTACTTGAGGCATGACGAGCGCACACACTAACACACACACACACACAGACAGTCTTTCACCAGGTTATCATTCTTGAAAGCTTGCGTTTCTGATGTTGATGGAGGGTGACAGCTCAGCTCTGCAGGGCAGAAAATTAGTCACTTTCTAACAGGTAGAAAACCTCTACAGGCAACTTCTGACAGTCTCACTTCTTTACCACAAGAGTGTTTACTGGCACTGTCAAGAGTTCATTGATCAACAGTTATGTTCATTTCCTTAAGACATAAATGTTTTGTGGACTGTGAAATTAAATTGGATGTGCCATCTGGCTGAAATAAGAATGATTCCACTTATTAACATATGGCAAATAATGAAATATAGCATAATAATATAGTAGCAGGTTCGCATTATAGCATAATTGTCTGTGCTGCTTTAACATAGTAAATATCCTTAGATGTCCGTTAGTATCATAGCTTATCGTGTACTGTTAAAGAATGTACAGGTCTACCACTGTAAGTGTCCTAATAGGAAGGAAGGGCTGTGGTTCACAATAAGTCTTCTGAGGAATTGAGGGATATTTCACAATTAGAAAAAGTATATTATAGGTTCTGTCATCACAACCAAGTCAAAAACATTGGATAATTAAAGCATGTTTTCAGGAGGCATCAATTTAGGACTATTAAGGATCAGTGTCCAAAATATCAATGTTCTTTTTCATGTCAGTGTTTTGTTCTTCTTACAGCTGTGCCAGATGTTATGTTTTGTACACTGCTGTGTTAAGTGTATGTTCATAATGACAATTTCTAGATATTTACCCATTGCGCTGTGTCTGCTGTTCTCAACTTCATCCAGTTTCAGGTTGAGGGCGGACTCATTCTCAGACCTGGAGATGCTTGCGGAAGTCGGCTCTTGATTAAGCTTGTTAGCCATACTGCTGGCCTTATCCCGTTCCTCCATCCTGCTGCTAGATCTTTTTTTAATGGCCTGGCCTTGCACTGATACACTCACTGTGCTGCTGGAGAGGGTGCTGCAGTTGGAAATGGTCTGATCTGGGTCAAGGTCTGAGTCTTCAAGGCTGTGGCTGAGGTCAGAGCTGGAATCTTGAATAGCTAGGCTGTCAGTGGTGCTACTACTTGGAGTAGGGGAGCTATGGTTTGGGGTACTAGTCCCCACAGAAGGAGTCTGCGCTGCCATTCTCAACGGGGCTGGTTTCACTGTTTGCGTTGTAAGATTGGTGTCAGAGACTGTGGTTGACTTTGTAACTCTTGTGTAGAAGACTGGGGTAGATGTTTCAGTTGCATGGCTATCAGGGGTGGAAGCAGCAGTAGTATAGTATGTATCATCAGGCCCCGGGATACTCGAAGCTGGAGTGGGAGGAGGGGCTGGAGCCTTTCTTTTCCTCTGTTGGCTTTCTGAGACAAGGTCCATCTGGCAGAAAATGAGTGAAAGAAAGGACATAGACAGTAGAAAGTAAATATATTTGAACACCACATATGTGCGTGTGTGGTCAAACAGTAAATCAGTCTGTAAATTCAACCTGTCAGGACTGATGTAGTGTTTACTACAGAGAGTAATTACATCAAGTGGAATTCTGGCAGTCGATGGAATCTTCAAATCCATGCCAACATTCCTTTTAAATTATCACAGAAGACATATGGGGTCTGGCAGTGATAAAATTAATCTAATGCAGTGGTATTATGGATAATTATTTTACTGTGGTGCCTCTGATTAATATCTAAGGAGAACCAATCATGATTGATATATAATGCTGAAATACTTGTACTGTTGAATCTCTGATCACCTCAGTTGTGAACTGACAGCCCAGTGACAGCTGAGTTATTAGCAAATAATGTAATTCTTCGATGTGTGAAACATAAAAATACATTTGAAAACTCTGTCCTTACCCTGTCTTTACTTAGGCAAGAATTCAATGAAAGGAAAAGGTAAAATGATGTCAAGGGACGTTAAGCTCAGTGGCTACAAGTGGTTCAACAGCAATCTGTCAATGGGGGTTTCATAACATTAATATTGTTTACTTTTATTCATTGAAGAAACAATAAAATTCACACTAGCTTTGAAGAGAAATGTTTGTTAGACGTTTGCAAGACAGGGGATAGAGGAGAACAAAAGCAGGAGTCGTACGATAGAATTATGAATCAAGTTGGAAACTAGTTAAATTCCACTTGTTTCCCAATTAAATCATATGATTCACTCTTTCACGCAAGTTGATCTTTCACAATGTCATGCCAGTTTTCAAAGAATCAATTTGAAGTGCTATTGGCAGGGTTTCAACAGCATAGAGATCAACAGTTACTGCTGCATTTTACGTCTATAATCTAAAACTCAACAGAGAACATGTCCTGAGCTGCATGTAGTCTTGCATCATGCAGCTCAGGACAAGACAGAGTGATCAGGCCACCTTGCGCTTTTGGAGGCAAACTAGGTTCACACATGTGAACTCAATGAACTCAATGCATGACATGCTATGGAAATCCAAACGCCCCCCAACTGGTTGTCTTTCTCTTCCTTGGTCTCCTGCTTCTCTTACTCACTGGCATTCATACATGCATGAATACCAACATACCAGTGGATGTGGGCCAAAGTTGAAGCTGAAATGAATGACTGACTTTCCTATGAAGATGGATCTCTGTGTGTGTGTGTGTGTGTGTGTGTGTGTGTGTGTGTGTGTGTGTAAGCATGTTTGTGCGCGTGTTCCCTGCAGAGTGAAACATAAGCCTGCAGCCAAGCCCTGCTATGAAAAGAAGAGGGCAGTGGCCTCAAACACAAGCACATGGACACATACTTTGCAGGGTGATTGTATGAGCACATAAACACATGCACACAAATGCACAAAAAAAAGCATGTGTACATACAGTATATCTCACATCTCAGGCTGAGATAAGGGGATTGTTTAGGGCTACAAGGTTAAGTGTGTGCTTCTCTCATGGGCTTATTGGCGCCATGACCGGGAACGGAGCATATATTTAGGATTGTTAAAGATTGAAGTTAAACTGTTGAAGACGCTGTATTATATCACATTCGATTCACACTATAAATAAAGTTCTGCTGTGCATTTAATATGATAACGCAGGTACTGTATTGTTTACTGATATTGTATTTTGTTCTTGCTTGTATTATTCAGAGCAAGAAAGTCACATGGCAGGATGATCTTATCAATGTTGGAGGTTTAATTTAGCTAAAAGCTATTTGTTTATTGCTACAAGCTAGAGGAAATACAAGGTATTTTCTAATTGCATCTTAAGTCAACTTTGTGTCATGACATCCAACTCTAGTCATCATTTCACATTTTGCATACACTGTTTTGTATCTCAGCTTAGTCAGTGTAGCAAGTTTCTTTAATCTAGCAGCATTTGGTAAGCTTTGTTTCTTCTTTTACCTTATATCTCTCTGTGTTTAGTTAGTAAGGATTTGTTTCTTCTTCCTTACTAGTTTCACTGAAAGTAGCGAAAAGGATACTTATTGGCATGGTCATTGTACAATGTCAGTTTCTGCACACGAAGAATTCAGGTGCACAACGCCTAGGGACTATATCTGGGGGAGTCAATCAAAGGAAGATAATAAGGTCACGTGGCTAGGGCTTTTTCTAACTCCCTTTCTGCTGCACTATGTGCCTCACTCTAATTCCCATCATAACCACGTACCCTGGACGTAGAAAAGCTCATTTTTTGGTTCAACACTGCCGGAGGATTCTAAAACGGCCAGTCAGCTGTCAAGAAAGCGGAGTTCATCTCAGCCCTTGCTCTAGCTCATTCCCTCCATTCTTTTGTCTCTCACCGCGACCTGGATCATACACGAGAACGGTGCCACCCCTGCAGCCCTCTCATCTGGTTATTCGTTCTCTCACACTCCCAGAGCCTCTAGTCAAGGGGAGGTACCGGTCTCAGGATTTCACCAAAATTGATTTACATTTTGGATACAGACAGATTCACAGAACTGAATCCGTCTGTATCCCTGCAAATGCATAGAATTGAGCTTAGCTAACCCCAACCCAAAGTAAAAGTGTAGGAGTTGCCATCACAAAGCCCTGACATGAACCCAATCGACAATTTGTGGGCTGAACTAAAAAATCATTTCCGAGTAAAAAGGCCCAAAAACCTGACCCAGTTTCATAAATTCTGTCGGGAGGAATGGGCAGACATTCCGACAAAGTATTGTGAGAAGCGGTTGGACGGCTAGCATAAAGCGTTTGAAATGTATTTAAACTTTTTACCCACTGAAATTGTGTTCTTGTAAATAA
>CAAKHC010002243.1:86636-97715 GCA_901007825.1 Macroramphosus scolopax | reverse complement strand
CTGATGAAGGAAGGAGTTCCCTGAAATGGAGGCAGTTGTTAGAGGAATCAAAGCCTCTATTTCATCCAAATTTCCATGAAAACGATTTCATTTTACACTTGAGCAAACTACATAATCCTGCAGCGTGTGTGTGTGTGTGTGTGATCCAGTTGTCCTTAGTCATAGATTATGTGTGTTCCCCGCTTACAGTCTTGGATGGTTGCCAGGAATTGGGTGATCGGGTCTGTATGGAAGAAATGGATGGATCTCTGAAGAAGGGGGGGGAGGGGGGGGAACCTTTCAAATCTTTGTCAGGTCACAGAATCAGTATAGCAAGCGATACGGCTTTTTCAGCACTCTGGATTCTCACCACCTCTCATGTCTTCGCCCACACACACACACACACACACACACACACACACACACACACACACACACACACACACACACACACATGTACTCCCCCACACAAGGAGCCTGAGATTGGATTATTGATCGCTTAGGGACAAACGGATCCGAAAGGACAGCGGAGGTCTCTTTGTAGGAGACACTCCACTGATAGGCAGTGCTAACAGGAAAATAATGGGTGACCTTTACTCACAAATGATCCAATCATCTCTCACCTCAGTCGTTCTTTTTTTAACAAAATAATCCACATATGGATGTTGTTTTATTCACGTTGGGTCCCAGATTGCAGGATTGTGCAGCCACTGAACTAAAAAGCTTGATGCAGAATTAAAGGAGAGTTTAGGAGAATAGAACAAAAGTTAATATTGTTAATGTTAATTCCAGGATTTCATTAATAAAAAGTACAATAAGGTAAAATTCTTGACAATAGCATGTAATTCAGATTCTAGACTCTCTAAATTATCTGCTGAAGTATTAAAGTTTTGCTTCGCAGTCGTTCCTCGTCTGAGGTTTTTACGACGGATGACACGTCCCTTATGATCTCCTGACGCAAGACAAGACAATTCATTATTTGTCATACGTAGGTATATAATACGCCGCCTGAAAAAGAAACCCATGTCTCCTACAAACGATGCCCTGAGGTTATTATGTTATGAGGAGTGTTCACCCGTATCATGTAACACACAGATACACAACCAGGGAGAGCAGAAGCAGACAGATATTTCACCACTGGCTGCACAGGGACCTGGAGACTAACCTCTGTGACCCGCAACCAATCGAGAAAGATTACTCAACTGAATTGTGAGAAAGATAAGAACAAACTTAAATCATTCCTGTGGGGAAAGCCGGTCTTCGGCATGATAGAAAGATAGAATAAGGATTGGCAAAGTTCGAATAAAACCGTCCCCTCTGCACAAGAAAGTTTTCTTCTGCAGTGTGAGAATGAAACAAGTGAATAACAAGCGTACGAGACTGTATCTGGCTAACATAGCTGATGTGTTATGCATGGAGGAGACGGATCACAGTCTGCGGCTCGTCACATTTCTGGTTCAAAGTGAAGTTTCAATAAAACGTCACACACAACAGTCATAAAAGAATGTAACCGTAAACAAACGAGCGACGCTATGTGTCGATGGAAAATACAGACTCCCTTCAAAGAGTCTGTGATTTGACTGCAGCGGTGTCCAACAGTCCATCAGATCCAGCTCTGAGGCTTCGTTTTGTTCAGTGGGCCCTGAAGTTTGACTCCAGGCATGGCAGCTGATTTACAAACAAGCATTATTTGGATAAAGTGACCACATGTTGGACATCTTCGCTGTAAGAATATAGAACTTAATCAAGTGACATGTGCTCAAGATCCCTTAGACAACATCTTCTGTTGTATAGCAGTCAAACCATCATTCTGAATTCAGCTTTAATGTATTTATATGACACGTTATTGTACGCAGGATGTCCAACAACTGTTGTTTATATATATGGTGCTGCTTCATATTCATAATAAACACTGACATTCCACGAGGATAAAGCGGTGAGACACCAGAACGCCGGCAACAGCAGGTCTCCATTTGAACATTTCAAGGTGAGTTAAAGCCCCCGACCACATTTGCTTTCCCATGAAGAGGCCTTAACCTTAATTGTATGAACTGGGTGCAAATTCCATTCGCGCACACACACACATATGAACACACAACACGTGACGGACGGACCGACAGACGCACCGCACGTCAACACAACTGCTACTGTTATTCGCCGACTTCAAACAAGCTCACCTGATTGCTGTTCCCGCAATCCGCTCGTATGTTTTCTTGAAGTTTATATTTTCGCGAGTGTTCCGCTTCGTCCTCGGTGATGGGAAATTGCCCCAAAGACTTCCTGCCGGAGAGGCTTTTTCTCCCAGAAAGGTTTAAGGAAGTCAGGTATGAATTGTATGAATAGCAACAAGTCAAGTCCACTTGAAGAGCAGATTGGGACGGTTAAATGGATTATAAACAGACATTTCACTACGGAGACTGTGAACTGAATCCTGCACAAGGTTATCAGGATTATTGTTGACTCTTTTTTAAGACTTTTCCTGATTTGTTGGAATTGTTTTAAGATTTTTCTGATTTTGTGTAATTAACAAGACTCCTTGGTGAGGTCACATATATTCAATCTGGGAGGCGGAGCTCCACTGGGGCGGTCGATAAAATGAATGGTCGGTTTTACAATTTAACGCAATATTATTTGTGCCTTTATTCTGAAATTGTTAATATGTGTGTATGTTGGCACTCGTAGAGCTCAGACCTTCACCAAGGCCGACTCCTACATCAATGCTTATCAGGATCTGTGCTACATCCATCCGACACATCATATTATCTCTAAAAAAAAAGAGGCAAGCAAATTTTAAAGGTCGATGTAATATTTCCTGAGAAATCAAGGAAAAATGTCCGATCTCGCCATTTGCATCTTCATCTGCATCCATCCAGAACTGTAGAGGGTTTGAACTGCAGAACTGTTCTGCACTTTAACTGTCCGTCATTAAAGTTGAATTTTGCTTGTTTACTCATCCTTTAATTCAATTTTGTTTACAATTAATTCTAATAGTGGTATAATTCCCTCCTCGTCAGCCGAGTCAACAGTCTGTCCCTGTCATTTGTTTTAGCCTGGAGATGTCTTTTTAACCCTTCAGGGGCAAATCCTCACCGGGTATAATACTTCAGCTGCCACCATACAAAAACAAACAATCATGGAGATCATCAAGTGTAAATGGGGGAATTCATCATCATTTACTAGTTGTGATACACAAGTCATTTATCAGTTTGTCATAATGGCTTTAAACAGATGATCCCGAATTCCATTCATTCAATGGTATCAGTCTTATTATTATTAAGTGGATGCAGGTCGTCGGAGGAATCGGACATGCATTCCTGGGCTGAGGCCAAAGCAGATCTGCACAAACATGCTCCATGTGGTAGGAATGATCAGTCTATGAGGGGTCACTGTTTGCCTGCTATCCCGCTGTTTGGACAGGACTCCAACAATCACATTGATCTCAGCTCACCAGGATATTTAAACAATCACCCTTCCTTACTAAGCTGCAACCCACATTTGTTAGGTATTAACTTGCAATGCGGAGATTCCCAACCCCACGCTGTCCAAATATTTAGGTGAGCCTTAAGATAACTGGTGATCTCAAAGAACACGCTGGTCCGAGTTTAACAGTGTGTGTTTTATTTTGAAAGTACCGACCAGAGATCACAAAAAGGCTAACACTGACAACATGCTCAAGAGTCCGTTGTTTTCAAGCTGCGTTTTTAACTCATCTATCTGATTCTTGTTGCCAGGCATTAGACAGAATGCAAGTTGAATGCACATCCATAGTGGCTTTGTTTTTCAGACACGCCTTCTTCATTAATTTCACCATGTATGGTCAGTTGTAGTAGATTCTACTATTATTAATTGTTACGTCCCACCTTAAGGTGGCTCCAGGGGGTGAACAAGGGGGTGAAAGGAAGAACAAGAACCTTGAGGACTTCTCAATATAACAATACTGTAAGTCAACGTACAGTAAATCAAGAAAACAAAACAGCCAATACACAAAATAAACACTCAACTCTGAAAATGAAAGTCATACAAAGATCAGCAGCCCCAAACTCATCCTGTACAACAGGAACCCTGCAGGTTTTAATGGCTGCTAATCACCTGGCCGGGTTCACCTCATCTGGCAAATCAGGAGCATCCCCACCTGGGATGCAGAGCACAGAAACACATACAGCCGTAGCATTAACCAATCAGATCGTCTCCGAGAGAACACACCAGTGACTGATTCTGTGAGATATCTCAAGACCAGAAGTCCACTTTAAATTCTCAGATCTCTGTGAATTAGGTGAGTGAAGCCCTTCAACGCCTCCGGACAGGCAAAGCATCAGGCCTCATTGAGTTATACAAACATTCCAAATACCTTAGTAGAACCCATGCTTGATATGTTCAACCATTCCCTCCATTACAAAGAGAAACCAATAGGAGAAGGAGAACTGCAGCTCCTATTAGCCAATCTCAGTGTTGATTGTAGATTTAGATACATTACACATGTATCTAAATCCCAACCCATCATCCTGCTTCTCAAGAAAGAACCTGCAGTACTTGACGATGACCAACAAAAAAAGAAAATACCCACGTAAAGGAGCAGACGACTAAAAATGGAAAACCGCCTTCTGCGACAGACGCCATGACATCAGTGTTTATGTGGCAGAATGGAAAACTACCAAAACAGAAAAGCTGCATGAGATCAATGTGAGAATGAGCTTGTGAAAAAAATGGAATGCAGCCGTTTTTGGCCAGAGTGGAGGGAGGAATCTTTAATTAGAATGTGTTGAGAGATCATAGTTTCCCTCAGAGCTATCGGGCCTTTTCATGTTTATGTAATGCATATGCATGGGTTAGAGCAATCATCTGAAACCAGATACCCAATTCCACATAGTTTAGCTCCAAAAGTCCACTGAGCAATGCATTTCTGGACTTCATGACGTTGGGAAATGCACTGGTATTCAACAAACATGTGGCCGGCATCTGAGCTTTGAGACACAAAATATCCATGAAATATGAGAAATGCAGCCTATATATAATTTCCACCTAAAGAACAGAGATCCAGATCATGGGAAATCCTCAAATCATGGCAGAATGCATGATGGGACGTTTGTTAGTCACACCTCTGTGTTTCATATTTTTAAATGATGAGTAAATACTGAGCTATCGGTGTGAAAGCTTGTCATCTCACGGCCCCCAGCCGAAAACGGCTTTGACGTTTGCCAGCATCATCAGAATCAGAGCAGATCCCCAAAGACGATCCGACAGCAATCAGAGTGCATAACTCTCCCACCCTCTTCCCTCGCCTGAACCAGCAATAATATGATGCTGGATTAATTTTTGTCCACTCAGTAAGCTATGAAGGAGAAGAAAAAAAGCTTAGTGTCCAAAAATAATGAAACGTTCCATGACACGTCCTTATCAGCCAAATGAAAAAATCACATTATCTTCAAAAGGGGTTTTAAATGCCTGCCCGCCCGTTTGCTCGCAACCTCAAGCTGCACGGGGAATATCAACTGAGAGACAGTAATTCGCTCAACCGCTTAATATTCAGTTCTCAGCTATGTAATATGCAAATTCGTGGGGGTCATGCAGAAGTCACGCTGGAAAAAAAAATCCTTAAACTTAATTTGAGAGGCAGTTGGAGAATTTTCTAAGAAAATCAGTCGGTTATGGATAGGGTTCAGTAGGAGTCAAACTGGCAGACTCCTTGTGGGAGTGGGGAGGTCCCCGCAGTCCTGACACAAGTTGATCTCTTCAGATTTACTGTGCCTGGACTCCATTAAACCCCACACCTACCACATTAACACTGGGCATCTCTGTCAGTCTCCCCGTTGGATTCAAGTGCAGCAGTGGAGAGCTTGTCCTACAAATGAGATGGTTCAGCTTGTGAAGCCAGTGGAAAGAAAACACACTTTGTGCAAGGACGAATTTACAAGACAGACTGTAGCGACTATACATGTGGGAATTCTTCACTTCTCCCTCTAGCTTGTACATTCGCAGACAGAGTAAACTCAGCATGCCATCGGAGAATTCATCCACATCGTATTGATCTATATCGCGAAGAAGAAAAAAAGAATCCGTGCAAATAAAGAAAGTTTACACGCATTTATGCTTGTCGTATGAAATCCCATCTCACCACCGAGCTGTCAACTGAAAGAAATGTCATTATTTACCAGCTTTGCAAGTGTGATCTGTTGGCTATTAAAAAAGATAGGCCTGTTACAACCCCTAATACCTTTGAGAATGAGATATTGATCTATCCCCAGCGGCTCCAGATGTGTCATTTCGCCGGCGCTGACTGCTTTGTAAAATCTATTGTGGTCTGGTATCACATGTCCAGTAACAACCGGGGGTTCTCGCCCTGATGATGGCCGGTATAATGCTAAAAAGGATACGAAGGGGGCTGCACAACAGGCCCCTGCTAAACGCTGCCAGAAAGGAAAAATTAGCCATTTGAAGATGGACAGGACTGATAGAGGGATCATGAAGCTATTAACCTCTAAACAAGCTGCTGAGAGCCCAGCAGATGGCAGGGCTGATGGTGAACGTGGTGCCAGAATGGGCCCTGAGCAGGACGAAGGCCCGGCCTCATCGTGATGCTGATGGAGCGGTGCACTGTATGTGTGTGTATGTACAAATGATGATGTTATATATTATATTTGTTATATGACTGAATATATCTGAGATGGTTCAGACGACTTAGCGACTGTAGCTCACAGAGTCGGTCTGCAGACGTGACTGAGGAATAACTACCGATGTGACGAAACACTCAAACGCTCGACCGTCAAACTATCATAACTCTGCTCCAACTTTGTTGTATCTGTGTGCGATTGTGTTTAACTTTTGACAGACACAAAATATATATTTGCGCGAGCTGACACCAGACAGACTCGGCAGGAAACAGACAGCCAAAGAGAATCGAGACATGAATGTAGGGAAGACATGAAAGCTCGGTTGAGGGCTACGCGGAGGGCGATGTCTCCCAAACGGAGACATCAGGTGGAATCGTCAAACGCATGTCTTGTGTCTGGATTCACGGTGCGAAGATAAACACAGGAGCAGCGCGGTGCTAATAGGTGTTAGTTATTGAGGCGCTGACATTAGTTGACAGAACTGGGAGGCAAGCGGAGGGCTGGGATTTATACGTACCACTGCGAAGGGAAATCTTTGTCTGTTGTCTTGGAAAGAGCTGAGCATGGGAATAAGCGAACTGACGCACAAACACACACACACACATGAACTTTGTTTCACACCAAGAAGGCAGGAACTCCAACACACAAGTACCAATACCACCGCCACCACACTCACTGGCACGTTCTGCAGGGGAATGGATGCCAAGAGGTTCCATTGGTTCTGTAGAAGAACTGTTGACCTCACACTGAGTCTGAAGGTACAAAACTAAGGTTCATGAGATTCTTAGCTTTTTTTCTAATGTTCTAAAAGTTTTTTTATTGTTGTGAAATACTCGAGAGTTTATCTCTCCCGAACTCAAGCACAAGGGAGTCTGACTTTCTGACAGAAATAGTGTGACGCAACCCTTCTGCTATGTTTAAAATTAATTTGCTTTCCCAGTTTCTCTCCGACAGTTAAGACCGAAGCCAAAAGTTGAATCCTGTTCACGGTGAAGTTCACGGAACAAAAGCACTTTTATTGAGGTTAGGAAAAGATTGCGTTCCGGGGGTTTATTAAGTCCTGTAACGCGCCTCAAACCGTTAATCTTTTTTGCACTTTTTAACCAAAACCTCAACATCAATACAAGAGTCCAAATAAAAGTCGTTGTAAAGACGTTGGTCGGGGCAGCAAACGGGTCAAAGGAACACCAGACTCTGCAGAACTTTGAAGAACATTTTTAAAGTTTTACGTTGGGTTTGGAGTTACTCTTTAATATGCAGCGTCTCATACAGACGTTAACGAGTGTCGGAGGGTTGTCAAGAGGCTCTGACGAAGCATTCCTCTCCGACGACCTGAGATCAGAACAGGCCAAACACATCACGTAGAACACAATCTATTATTGCTGTTTTGGTGATTAACCCCGAATCCCTTACCCCCAACCATTAGGCTAATAATGATGTTGTAGGAAACACACCAACCCAGAGATGGAAGATAAAACTCCAGCGGACGTCAAGTGACATTAGCGATCATTTACCGTTTTTTTTTCACAATCCCTGAGGTGTCTTTCCTAACTTCTAACCTCCTTCTCCAAACAGTGCCTCAAAACCACACACAGTTAGGGCAGTTGTCCACATACTAGTCCTGTTCTCCTTAATGAGAACCACTAAAAGCAGTTGTCATCCTGTAGATGCAATTATCATTGAACTATGACACACCAGTCAGAGACAGATTGTTTCTAGGCCGACACGAAGGGTGAACAATCCTATTGGGAAATTCGTTTGAGCATTGAGGTGGAAGTCGTGTGAGTGCCGGCAACATAACCGGTTATCTTTGCTGGATGCGACGGATGTCGGCGATGAGGAGTTCTCAACTGATGACGGCTGAGAGGGGCTGCAGCACGCCAGATGTTCTTCCCCCTCGATCTTGTCAGGCTAGACGTCAGTTGTGATGCCGATGCAGCACAGTGACTCTGACTGTAATATCTAACATGATGAAAACCTTCATGTTGCTCAAAAACCGCATTGAACCTGATCGGATCGAAGAGGGATCCAAAAAAACAACTTTAACATTAACCGTAATACCGTAAGAATCATCTGCTTTGAATCATATCTTGAGGTAGTCTTTAATATAGGAGACTATTCCGCATCTCAGGTTCTCTGTGCTCATGAGGACGGGAACACACCCGGGGCCCGAGCTCTGGCTAAACATCTGTTTCACAGGGGGATCTTAGCATGAGTCGTCAGTGAGCTCACGGATTGATCGCCAATCCCTCTAAACTGGGACGGGTGTGGTCGTCATGTATATGCGTGTGTAGTAATATGACGGTCACTTGGGTGGTCACTTGATCAAGCGTGTCAGTGCCGGATTTTTCTAACACATTCAAGATGAAAAACATAAAAAAAAAAAAAGAACGGAACTAATGAAAGCAACATTTTATGATTTGTTCTTTTTATGAAATAAAAACTGGACTCGGACACATTCCAGTCTGAAACCTCCGAGGTTATTGAAGCATTGTTAGAAATCTGTTGTCAGGAAACTCTTTAGACTTACAGAGTAGCCATAAACTATTCAGCACAAGTACAAAGCTTCCTTTTTGATGCAACGTCACAATGATGCAACATTGCAGTTTAATACTACCGAGACGAGACGACTCTGTTGAAACTGAAATTGCTTTGACGGAAATATTTAAAGGACATTTCAATATGCTGCATTGTTGATGTCAACAGCGCTGCAGTTGTGACATCAACAGAGACCAAATAAAGTTGGGGGGTTACGGGGGGGGATAACAAGTAAAGTGAGAGAGAGTGGAGGGATTGTCGATGAACAGCGTGCCTTCACCGGTGTTCCCCGAGGCTCTCGCCTTTAGCTCTGCCTCCAGGTGCATAAAGCAGGAGTTTAAGAGGAATTAATACAGAGTGCTGCATTTGAAATTACAGACGTGATTTCAATAGCAGTGCAGCGTTGCGAGTTCAGAGTGACGCGCAAAAAGGTCACGGAATGTGAGGACGGGCTTGGAGGGAGAATGCGAGTTAATTAGCTCGTATTGTACTTTCATAATGGCATGCGGGGCTCTTATCTCCGTGGTGCTCTGCTTGATACTTTGGGGAGCACATGTAATCCTCGCAGATGAGGAGTGAGTCATCACACATTTCTGTGAACCCACACACATTTGTTTAGTAATACTACCGAGGACTTTATATTCATTACTTTTATTGGCTAACCCTCGTCCTCAACACATGCTGGGTGCTAAGATAACATGTTGGCGTTGTACGTTTCTGCGAACTGTGTTTATTTATATTGTTAACATCTTGATAAGAGCTAATGTTATTACATGTGTATATATAGATGTATAGAGCCACGACACGCCTGTTTAGAGCCACAATCTTTAACAAAGTTCTAAAAGTTTCACACTGCTCATACTACGATCGAGTTGGGGTGTCCTCCTCTATTATGGGAATCAATGGAATGCTAACTTCCTTCGTGAACCAGAGGTTGAGCAGCCCATTTAGGATCTAACCTTCACAAGCTTTGAGTAATGATTAAAAGCAGAGATCAGTGCTGCTGTGATGAGGGTGGCTGGTCGAGGCCGCTGCTTCCCTGCGTCGCTACATGATGGGATGCTCTGGGGCTTGTGTATCGTTCCTTTATACTACCTGCAGAAGTAGAGGTGCCGTCCCCTGGTGGAGCTGCGGGTCCGCAGTGACTCACTATAGCTGCTGGAGGAACAGGAACATGTTTTTTTTTTTCCATCACAGATTTACGTAATGATTTGCTTCAGCTCGTTACAAAGGTGGTTTTACACTTCAGGAACTCAAATCTTCTTCGGTACCCATGAAGGGAGCCAAGTTCTATTTGGTGACAGCTGTTCTTCCTAAATTCCACTTTCTCCCTGATTCCAGTGAAAACCAGTCACAAGAGGTGTTTGTGCTCGGAGAAAAAAAAAACATTGCCAAATACAAAAAAAACGCAGCAGTATTTTGGGTGCACTTCAAATATAATCGGCAGAATTAAGCAACATTTGCAAGTGAAAAAATATCACTTGAAGGACGGCCAAAAAAGTTTCTGCACCGCCGCTATAACATCATCCAAAAGTTGATACGGTGGAGATGAAACGTTCCCACGGTGATGATGAGTCAGTTAGTAGGGTCGCGACGGGGTTATCAGGTAGGAGGGGGACGTCTGTGTTGAGATGAAGACAGAAGAGGATGAGTGTGTTGAAGATATACAGCAAGTTGGAGGAGGAAGACGAGTTTGACCCAACTTGGATCAAACATTGAAATACAGATACGTTACAATAAGCATTATGAAAAGTTTCCTTCACTCTGTATTCTTGTGAGCGTTCACAGTCCAACTGAACCCGTATTTACTCCCAATTTGATACAGAAAAATAATGACAAGATGTTGTTTTAAGTGTTTTTCAGATAGTTTTACATAATTAATTATTAAAGGAACGAGGTCTTTGGTGAGAATCAGAAATGCTCCTCCTTTGCCTCTCCTGACGGCGGGGGGGGG
>CAAKHC010002243.1:58487-71692 GCA_901007825.1 Macroramphosus scolopax | reverse complement strand
CAACAGCTGGAGAGGTGATGTCAGCATCACCAACATATCTGACACTGAGCAATAACTAATAACGCATAGAACATGAGCCCGTCAATGGAAATCAGGCAGCATCCAAATGTTATCTTGCCTTGTCTAGTTTAAGCCCTGACAGACTCAAGAAAGGTTAGAATTGTTGTGTACGATGAGGATGATGAGGATGAAGATAACATTAGAAGATGATCTGGAAGCATTGATCAGCCCTCAAAACCTCCCAAACTTCATATACAACACGTCATTTCACCTGCTGGAATATGTCATCCAGCTGTTCTATTTTGGTTTATTGAATTTAATTCACCATAATTGATTTCAGAATGTCACCGTTGATATTTGACTGTGATAATGAAGAGCCGGAGGTGATAATAAACCTACTCTTGAATTAGCCACTGCCCTAATGTGCTCGGATGTGAGTTTGCTTCCATGTTGCTTGTCTGGGTGCAGCCCGGCCCGTCTGAGACAGCTGGCCCACAAAAGCAATCTGAGAGATCACTGGGCGTGTCGTCCTATTTCTCTTCATGTCAGGCCGCAGAATAAAGAAATCCATGGGATTAGTGCATGGTTTGCATTCGTTGACAGACCGGTGACAGGTAACATTGAGAGGCAGGGTTTCTTATTCACTGCGCCATGACTCACCGGACATGTGCGCTATATTTGTTCCTTTTCATGGATTAAGTACTGCACATTCAATGAATTTGACTTTTTCGGGAGGATTTCTAGACTCTTTGTGTCGAAAGCGTTTGTACCGTCGCACGAGTTGGGGACTGAGGGAGAGGAGTTAAGTCGATCTTACATCACAGACAAAGAACAAATCTGTGAAATAATCTCAGCCAGTGTGGTTTGAATCATTTAATGATTCTTTTTTTTCCCCTTCTGTAAGTCGACACACTTGTAATATTTAGATTTTTAATACTATAAGTTGCTCAGACAGAAGCTGCACATTTGCCTCTGGTTAACTTTGCAACCAGAACTCCTTCCAGAGTTGGGAACCACTTAAAACACATTTTTCAGATGCCTCATGTCATGTTGATGACAACATATCAAAGAATAATTATACTAAATGTGATTTTAAATGGTTGCAGATGTCACTTTGCATGACACTGATCTGGCGTGCTGCTCGGTGCCCAGTGTCGCTACCAGCAGGTAGGCAGCACCAAACTTTCCCTCCAGTTACCGTCTGCACGGCTGCACTGATTAGGTGTGACTTCTCAGGTCAGGGGCCAATCTGGGGTCAACAGAGGGTCAAGCGTGTTGTCCAATAAAACAGCGGGACCTCAAGACTGGATCCGGCCAGTATCCTGGCAACAGGCACCACACCCCCAGCCCGGACCATGAGAGCCTCAGTCTGGTGTTGATTGAGACTGCAGGGCTCCATTCTCTTTTCATCAGCTTCTATTCATCTGTTCCTATAACTTGGCCCAGATGAATTAACCTGAACAATAGAAACAGGGGGTCAGTAAAGCATTCGCATTGTCAGCACAAAGAGCAATTAAACACAATGTTCAGTTTGCTCTGTTTTTGGGTGCAAACAACTTTCAGGGCATTTTGTCTTTAATGGCCAAACCGTGCAGACCGATAATGTGTCCCACAGTGGCTGTAAAACTGCGTGCACAAATACTTTACACCCAATTTGCCAATTTATTAGGTGCACCTAGATAAAAACTAATGCTGTCCTCCCTTTATGAGGATGGTTACCTCTGCAAAGGATTTGCTTGTGTGGTTGTGTTTGTTTGTTTGTTTGTTTGTTTGTTATTTAGATTACGCAAAATTACCCGCCTAATCTTCACAGAACGTGTTTGAAGAATGTGGCATGGGTCCAGGAAGACACTGTTAAATGTTGGGACGTCTCCACACAACATTTTCTACATTGGATTTGACGTTTGCACTCCACTTCCAGTACGGAGCAGTACTGAGTGATATTTTGCCCGCAGGCTTGACGGAAGCACCTCTCAGTGTAACTCATTACGGTTTCACAACAACACATATTACAGCCTCTAAAATGACCATTAATAAATAAATAAATAAATCATCACCTCTGTTAAACAGATTCAATAAAATTGAACATTATAATCCTCATGAAGGGAGTTTTTATTGATTGTTTCTTCGATATGGAGAGATACACTTTACACTTATTATCGTGTCTTTAAAATGCTGCAGCAGTGGTACTTTTTTTACGCTTGTCTAATATTTTCAAGGCCCGATTGATCCACTTTACTAACAGACTGGTTGTGTCGGACCAACTTCAGGACAGATGTGAGAATAGAATTTAGAAACTCAAAAGCACAGTTGAATGCTGGGAAGTATAGAATAAAAAAAATAGGAACTTAAAATTGCCCTGTTCCATGTGCTGTGTGTGCGTTTGCTTGTGTATATGTGCTCAGTAATTAATTAGTTAAATGTCACTGAACTTAACGTGCCTTATGGCTGCAGACCAATTTACTCATGGTGGGTCATCAACTCAACATAATGCAGCACCATCAAAATATCCCACTGATGTGGTTGCGAGCCTTCACATTACTCAGTATATTAGAATAACACATGACTTGGTATCCAATGATGTCAAGTGAATTACAAAGTGATTTGAAATGAAGAGGAGTCAGCGGCTTCAGGATTACATCCGGAGTTGAACTCAATAATCCTGTGTGTGCTGTAATAAGAAACCAGAGTCGAATCCATACCTTCTACACCATCTGATAAAAAAAATGTCTGCTCGCTGCTCTGCAGGACTCTGTTAAAACTATTAAGACATTTTATTCTCCTGCTAATTACAAAGCGATGTGTTGATTGAGAAAGAGCATCGACGGTGGGACGTCTGCTCGCACCAGTCGAACACCAACGATCAGCACGGCGTGTCTGCCGGGACAAACTGAGGAAAAGACTGGAGAATAAATGAATTTACTTCAGTGATATCTCCACTTATACACAGTTGATAATGTCATGGGGAGAGGGGGGAATCCTCGCGGGCTGTAGAAGCTGCTGATTAACAATATAACTTCATCATCAACATCTTTTCTTGGTCTTCTTCCTCCTCTTCTTGTTTCCCCCTTTACACAGCAGTTTAACAAGTTGCCTTACGTCTGTCTCTGGAGGCGGCTGAGAAAAAGATCTTATATCACTATGATCAAGTTAGTGTGTGTGTGTGTGTGTGTGTGTGTGTGTGTGTGTGTGTGTGTGTGTGTGTGTGTGCACGTACTCATTTGGCTAGTGAATTGGACGTTTTCCTAGTCAATTTCATCCTATTCTATAAATTGGATAACAAGGCTGAAAAGTATTGTTTGCACAGCATGTGGATATCATACAAGCTACTGCATTGGAGTGAAAGTCGATTGTTAATATAATTTGGGCGGAGAATCATATCAGGCTTCATACGAATCATTCAGTTACGGAACTAAATTTGTTTTGCTCACTGCAGATGATTTTGATGTTTCCCACTTCTTTGTGTTCATTGATGAGCCAGATCCTATAATGATCCCAGGCACCCTGTCAAACATGTTCTCCTTCTAATGGTGGAGGAGGCGGGGCCTTCTCAAAATGATTTTGCCCCATGCAGGCCCCGGCATCTTGCACACCGGCCCTGCATCCATGTCAGGGTATTTAGTTTCCTGCTCTAGTTTAACACACCGTCCATACAGCTCACTTGCAGGACACCTCAAGTGCCTGTAGGAAGGTGCCCAACCGAGCACCAGACACTGCCTGGTGGACACGTATCAACCATCCTGTGGACAGTGATCCTAAGAACCATTGTGTGTGTCGAGTGGTTGACACAGTGGTGACGGCCACCTGCCCAGACACACACATGTAGCTGTAAGGCTGGTCCTCCCTGATTTTGGATATGCAGAAGAAGAAGAAGAAGAAGAAGAAGATGCAGCCAGACTGTTATTTGCACTCCTGTAGTCCAAATATTTGCTCTCACTGTAACTGATAATGATGATCATGTTCTCCCAGTTTCCCCAGATTGCTGAGAATAGGTGTGTGTGTGTGTGTGTGTGTGTGTGTGTGTGTGTGTGTGTGTGTGTGTGTGTGTGTGTGTGTGTGTGTGTGTGTGTGTGTGTGTGTGTGTGTGTGTGTGTGTGTGTGTGTGTGTGTGTGTGTGACTGAGTGTGTAACATGCAAAAGTGTGTGTGCCCATGTAAGCCCCAGTAATTGGGCCAGCTTTGCTCTCCCTCTGAGCCCCCCGAGGTAGAAATACTCAACATGCCATTGCGTCCTCCTCTTCACTCCTTTTATTCAACTCATCACATTCCTCCTCTTCTCCCTGCGAGTGTTTGCACCTGTGTGTTTATTTGCGTGTGCTTGCACATGCATGTGGAAGTGTCTGAGTTTGGGAGTACCCGGTGAGCATGCACGGTGTGTGTGGGCTTGTGTTTGTGTGTGTGTCTCATAATGAAGCCATATGGCCTGTCTGTTAGTATGCAAGCTGCCAGCACTGGGAGCTGTGACGCTGGCGAGGAGCACTGGGATGAGACGTGAGTGGCATACTTCTCTCTTCTTCTCCTTTCTCCTCTCTTTCATTGTCTTTTCCCCCCTCCTCTCATTTCTTCTTTTCCCCTGTCATTTATATTTTTTTCTTCCTCCCTGCTCCTCCTCCCTTCTCCTCTTCCCATCTATCTTATAGCCTTGCCTCCCCTCCTTCCTTCCTGTCTCCTCATATGTACTTTCTTTTCACTTCTGCCCATCTGTGCCCCTCTTTCTGCCCCTTTTCTTCTTTTCCCTTTCCTCCATTCTTCTTGCCCTTCTACTTTTCTACACTTGCTCCTCCTCTCCTCTCCTCTCCTCTCCTCTCCTCTCCTCTCCTCTCCTCCCCTCTGCATTAGTGCTTGTTATTTTCACTTTTCCCTCCCTCTCTCCCAATAAGATTAACTGGTGTGAAACGATCCATTTCCACATTTTCCTGTGAAGCCCGCAGAGGAGACTGTGGCCTGACCTAAATTTACATGTTAGGGAGAGAATCTAGATGACAGCACATGGAGGAGGGCGAGAGAGAAGGAACAAGAGATGAGGAGGGGGCATCTTTGTCCGTCAGGGAGTTACTTTAGACAGGAAGAAAAACAATAATCTGTGTTCTCTTCAGGGATTACTTTAAAAGTGAAAACTATGATTCACAGCTTTGTCACCAATTAAATTGTCTGTCCTTGAAGATAATAAATGGGAATCACTGCCTGTTTTAAATTTGGGAATCATTTTATAAAATTATAATAATTACTAGAGTATGTACAGTACTCTAGTACAGTGAATTGATTCATGCCAGTGTTGATGGTTTGTATGCTGAAGAAGTAAAAGAAATGTGTTCAATTATTTTATTCACGACGGCTGTTCAAATCGATTGAGAATTAATTAAATGATACAAGTATTAAGAATACTTTCTTCTTAAGAACAATTTATTTAACACATAATATGAAGACAGGAGTCCAAATGCACACACAATTGTAATATTTGTTTGAAGGTGTTGCTGTAAGTTAATGTGCTGCATCCTTAGGAAAGAATAAAAAGGTTAAAATGGGTTATTCTTAAATTGACAGTTAAAAAAAATCTGTACTCATCATATGTTCATATATAATAATTGCATACAGAAATTATTTGAGATATTTTGGGATCACACGTTTTTTGTTTTCCACTCTTTTGTAGTGCAGAGTACTCGTGGAAGGATTCGACTCTACCAGGAGAATAATCCTTAAAAGTGAGAGTTTCTAGGACGACTCCATGTAACTCTGAACTGAACCCTGTCTGTATTAGTACAGCTGAGATGTTGCTTTAGGCTTGAATTCTACTTCCATTACAATGTTGTTATTTAATTACACAGTTGATTTCCTCTGTCGAGACATCTCCAGTGACAGAAAGTTAAAACAAAGTTCTTTTTTTAATCCTCCATCCCGTATGTGTTATCTTGGTGTGGCTTTACAATACTTAATGACTCTTATAGGCTACATTACAAGAACACGAGCAATGAACTTCTTTAAGTCACTTTTGCGCAGCGAAGAACAAAGAACGTACAGAAATAATAAAATACAACATAAATCTATAACAACATGTTTAATAGGAATTTGGTCAACTTTAATGTTCATACAAGAATCTGTTTCTTTTTTCAATTTTAATGCGAAAAACAAATAAAATATGTTGAAAAATGACTGGAAAAAAAAGAGAAAAGTCATGTGACTGATCTGCAATTTTAGGTTGTTGTAATAGTGTGCTGACGCTGTTTCAGCGGGTCACTGTTTTATTCACAGGGAACGAGTTCATCATTAATGTGTCAAACCACAGAACCTTCTGGGAACCTTCTGGGAACCTTCACTCACAACCAGTAAACTCCAGTGATTCTTCATCATTTTTTATTACATGAAATCCTATGCAAGATGCAAACATTACAGCAATAGAGAGAGACGCTAAAATGTAATGAATTTATATGTTATATTTTTATGATATTTCTTCTAGAGTGACAAAGTGAAATAGAGAAAGATTCCGTAGAATAACTTTATCCAGGAACTATCTTGTTGATTCCTTAATCTGTTCTTCACAGGCTCTCCCCTCTTTCTCTATTTTTGTCTGCCATCTTTCCTCCGCCAGGAGCGAGGGAGGTAGACTCCTTCCGCATGCATGGGTGTAAGAGGAAGATTCAATACCCCCTCACTTGCTGAGACACACATGGGCGGCTCCGTTTTGTGTGTGTTAGTGTGAAAACTCTCACGCAATGGCAGGAGACAATTTTTTTTTCTTCCTAGCTGAAGGGAGTGAGCCTCTCCCACTTTGTGTGTTTGTTGACAATGTGTTAATATGACACTGGGAGTGTGTATCTGTGCACGGGTGTGTTTCTGTTACAGCTCGGTGGCGAGCGGTAGGCCTCTGTTTGCCAGTGTTTCCTGTATGTGGGATGGCAGCAGCTTGCGTGATCAGAACAAAGCAAGAGAGCATGACAGAAAATCCCTCAATACCCTGCCTTTAAAAAATGCAGGAGGCTAAGGCACGCAGAAGCAAGTAAGGTAAATGTATAAATCATGGACGAAAAAAGTCTGCTTCAAAAAGAAGGAGAGATCCCCCACATGAGGCAGCAAACTTTATTGCATGTCAAGAGAGAGCGGCTGCCACTGAGTGTTCGCTGGACTTCCTTCCCGCCGCCTTGCTAAATAATGAGCCAGCACCTTTCTAATAAGTGGACCGTGCAGAGCTCCGCGGGCAAAAGAATTGGCATCCGTCCAGGATAGTGTGCAGGCACACTGTCGCACACAGGAGCTGCACTGATAACAGTGTTTCCACTTCATGTTTCTGGGTTTACAAACTGGTTTTCAGATCTTTTATGATGTTCAGTATTTTTTTTATTTTTACCGTTATATCAAATTTCATATAAAGGCAAATAGTTAACAGAATTTTACAAGGGAAATGTAGGAAAATTTAATAAAAATATGCAAATTTACCAAACATGGATGATGAGGAAATAAATCTTTGTCAGGACATTTTATTTTGTACTTGTAAAATTTTCATCTTTTTGTTTTTCTAACTTTATTTCTCATCTGCCGGGATAATTTCTTATAGTGTCTTTTTTTTCTTTTTCTCTCCTAATAAATACACAAGACACACAAACAGGTTATTAATTAACAGAAGTCCAGCACAACTGAGTACAAAATGTGGCATTAAAACATGAACATTTGTTTAAATCTACATAAGCATTAAAATAAATAATCTTTCCACCAGTGGCAGCATTATAGCAAATAATTACAATGTCAGCAACAGTATTTTTAAAACAGTTTTGCTCTTTATTTAATGGTGTAGATTGACTATTCCATTATGCAGCCATGCTAACAATAAGACATTAGCTCCTCATTCAATTATATTTAACTCCATTAAGACTTTCTTAACATTTATTAACATTTTCTGACTCTTAATTTTCCCAACAAGCAGTATTTTATAATGATATTTTTGGAATATATTTTCTATAAATGATCACTTTACACAGCTGTTTGAGTTGTATCATTTGACAAAACAGCTTTTAATATTAAATATACTATATACAAAAAAAAAATTCAACTGTGTTTCAGACCTATTTGGGGCCGTAATGATAGTTCAGTCTTTTTTTCTAAATTTAGATGAGTGATTCCAATTTATGTAGCAATTAAGTGGGATTTAAATTTAAAAGATTATGAAGTTCCATAACTTTTATCTTCATGTCAGAATTGTGTGTTTAGGCACATTTTAAGAGCAGGATCATCAATATAACTGTAGGCTGTAATAGAATAGAATAGAACAAGTGTTATTCATCTTTTAATTTCATCTGAAATTTGTGACTTTGGAAGGATTTCTTAATTTTCTAATTCCAATAATACACTGTCCTGATTCTGAAGTGTTGTCGCTGTAGATTGAATGTGTTTATACATTCTATAACTATAAAAGGAGACTGCTCTGAAGTCACCTAATAGAAACACATGACCAAGTTCATTTCAGACTACCAAGTGGTGCAGCTGCTTTCCTTTTAAGCACTCAACGGCAGTGTGTTCTTTTGTGCAAACGTGCAAAAAAAAAAAGTGTGTGCTTTCTGTGTGCGTGTGTTTGTGTGTGCAGTGCGCATGTGCATCCGACAAGCTTCCTGGAGTCCTTTTTATATTGTGCACCAAAGCAGGACTAACGAGTCAGCACACGAGTCGGTCCTTGCAGCGTCATCGCTGGGATTTAGACGTCGCCTATCATCACTCAGGCAGGATCTGAGAGCCCTCACAACACAGGATTTTGCATGGTAACATACTGTAGCAATCCACTTATGTCGGGGGATTAGCTGGTGCGTCGCATCAGATGCTCGAGTTGAACTTTTATTCATGTCTCACTGGCAAAATAATAAGCATGCTTCACATACAAATAGAAGCAAAAATAAATCTCCCATGAAAACCCTTCTGAGCACATGAAACATGTATATTATTCACTGTTTAGAGACTTTAAATGAAATGCAAAAATTATATCTAATGCAATTAAAACTAGAGGCAACACACATAGATTAAATGTTGCATAAATACATAAATGATGGAGCTTTCTGCAGCCAGCATTAGAGAAACCAGCTGAAGCTCACTGATATTGTAGTATACTGTATGTTAGGAGGGGAGTGGAACATCTCAATCAGGCCATGACTCATGACATTCAGCATGCAGGGAGAGTCGATGTTCACACCGCTGCCTGATGATGCACAAGATTCAGACGATAAACAAACGTAAACATCATAATCTATAACTCGTCTGGATCGAATGCGACACGGCGGCTCCTCTCGTCCATATTTGTAGGTGCAAGTTGCAAAAATATTTGTTTGATACACGAAAGGCGGTGAATTATTTAGGGATCATTTAATAATGCAGAGAAGTGAGGGGGAGACTCAAAACCATGGCAGTGAAAACTGCTCAACCTGCCTGCCTTGAAGCTCTTGCCATAGATACAGAACGCACCATATGCATCGCACTGTTTCTCTCTCTAATTGGCAGGAAAATCTAGCCTCCCCAAACGCATAACCTCCATCTGCACTTTATTTTAACTTACATAATCCTCGTCTGTGTGTGAAAACCCACTTCGGATTAAAGTAAGAGAGTGCACGTCTTCTCATGTCTCTTTTCCCTGTGTGCTGGATGTTCCCCAGATGCACAAAGAATTGAATTAAATGCACAAAAAAAATATGTGTGTGCAATAATCTCAGGATCCTATATATATATATATGAGTTTGATCTACCCAGACAGCACTATTGTGAGTGAACAGCTGCGCTTGTCAACCCAACAGAAAAGGCCCTGGAAAAGTATAACTAAAGCTGAGATGATATAACACCCACACACACACTGACACACACGCACACACACACACACACACACACATGCACGCCGTCTACTGAGCTGATCTGTTTAGGTGAGTCACCACTTCTTAAAGCAGCAGTGGGTGGCTACGGCTCCAGCTTTAAATAGACAGCATACAGAATGGAATCTATCTTTAGAGTATCAGAGTCTAACAGAAAGAGAGAAGGAGAATAAGGGAACACAGGAAAATGAGAGAGCAATTGAGAGAGTTTATTTGAGTTGTGCTGAGGGTGTCGTACTGAGCTGGAGGGCTACGAATCATCTCACATCCGTCATGGAGGCTGGTTGCCGGGTCAAACTCAGTACTGTGGCGAATGGCTCTCTTATCACACAGCTTTAGATTCGCTGCACTGCCTTTTGTCAAAGGCAGCAAAACAGGGCTGGAAGACAACCAAAAATAGAGACGCCCAATTAGAACTGCTCCCAAAGCTTTGATGAAATTAGCAGTGAAAAGGGGCTTGCATAACCCTCCCTCCCAGACGACAAAATGTGCAGACACCATATGCAATGCTTGTCCTATTTACTGGAAACGAGTCCTGGGTCAATTTTCTGGTGCTGTGAAAAGAAAATTACATAAACAAACTGCAGAAGGTAACTTACTCTTTCGCGTTATCGCTTTTTTTTGTGAAAAGATATTTTTTGCCAACTATTATATGAAGATTGTCCCTGTGGGAAATTGTCTACAGATATGTATCGTGGTGTATCAGAAGCAGAAGCCTGCCTGCCTCGAGTGATCCAGTGCACAGAGGGCGCCGCTGAAAAGCACTTCCCCCAGAACGCTCTCTAAATATAAAACACTTTTTCTTAAGCCTCCTAGTGCCAAACAACAGGCACAACTATGTACACAGCCAGCATTATCATTTATATTAAAGTGTATAAAAAAATCTGATTAATACATATTTAAAAAGTAATATTGACAGAGGGTATTTGAAGCACCTTTGATTTTTCAGAATTATGCACAAAAAGGGGATTTAATAAAAACTAGAACAATAAATATGCATTTAAAAAATGTCACTGATATATTGTCAAAAAAAACACACATACTGATAAATAATGTTATTTTTTTTAAGGCTTTTTCCATGTAATTAAAGGGATTCTTTCCAGGTGGAATTATTAGTTGTTTGCCTTTTTGTAAAATTAAAATTTAATTTTTCACACTACAGAAAATATTTATAATGAAGTGCTCCACTGTAAATATTGTCATCTTTGGGCTTGTACACACACACACACTCACTCACACATTCACAAACAGGTATTTGTCTGTATATGGTCGTTTTCTCCTTTTCAACAATAGAAAAATATAAATAATCCAGCTGGATGATCCGACCCAACATTCAGGTCCCTGAGCTCAGTTCTTTCTCAGCTGATCTTTGGCGGGACAGATCTCTGCTTCACTGTGGGCGGAGTAAATAATCCTGTTGTTACAACCACATCTTTCTTCAACATGGTGGTTCTTTGATTTAGTACTAAACAGCCTTGTAGTTATATCTGAATCATAGATGTGTAATAAGACTTTGTTACAGGAAGTGTGCTGTTCTTTGAAGTCAATTGGACCTAGTGGCCAACCCGTGTAATTACAACTGCTGGCACTGCTCTGTGGGCCGCACAGATGTGGAAGGTTTACATGGAAGTAAAAGTTTTTGGGCTTATTGCCCCTTTGAGCAACTTTCATAGGGATAAAATATCTGAGAAATATTTAAAGTGAAAAAAAGACTTGAACTTTTTTTTTAAGGATATTAAATATCTTAAAGTAAAACTTAAATACATTATGGCTAGAAAATACACAACATGTCTGCAATGTCCTAAATAACAGTGAACAAAATTATCACCTCACAAGATAAAAGGTCAAACATCATCATTAGAAGTGTGAACTAATTTATGTCATTTAAGTGAGTCAACAGTTGAACTGACATGATACTACAGTATATATCAGTTACTTATATCCCTTTATGTGAACAAGTTAATTCAACATTGACAACATTCATTTTCAGATGTGTGTTAATGATTTCAGCCGCCTCTGTGTTGAATCTTTCTTACCGACATGTAACCACTCTAATGTTTTACAGCTTGGCGTATAATCTACAGTACGACCGGTTCTTAAGATGTTATAGAAACACAGTTATAGATGAGGGAATCCTGTACCAACATGTCCAGTTGTTTTGGAAAAAATGATTAACTTATATTTTCAAAGAATTCTGGTCTGACGTGAATATAGAACATTTTGATATGGAATGTATTGTTTTCTTGCAATGGACTAATACGAATAATTTATATCAATATTGAGTATTAAAATATTTTAATTTGTGTGCAGGAGCTTTGAAAAGTTCCCACACTTTTGATTTATGGTTAATTATTAAGATTCTCTTCAAGCTCCAAATCAAAAGGGATCATAAAGTCATTTAATTCAGAGTTAAAACCAAACAATGACCAACACTGGGGTTTATGTTAGATTAGTGATAGTGATGTCATTCATTTCACATTCTAAAAAAAATACACAAAGGCCTACACATCTCCTCCAGAAGTTAAAACTGCAATAACAAGTTGAAAGAAAAATCAAATTTTACGTAAATAAATCCGTTATTCAGAAAAAATAAACTGTATATAACATGTGATTGAAAATGCACAATGTGTGACATGAAAAGTGAATCAATTAAATTCTCCCTCCAAAGGAAGTTGTTCACATACGTTGAGTGACAGTTGCCATCTGGACCGTGTGGGAATAACGACCACAAGAAAAGAAATCAGATGACATAAATAGATAGACATAAATATATACCGAGACATTCCATGTCAGGTGTTTAGCTGCTGGCAGCAAGTTGAAACTGTGTCAACGTGGAGACCAGTGTTTGTTTCCCATTCCAACATCAGTCAAGACCCTGCTTTAAGAACAATGATCTATTACAATGATATAATCATAAACATGTCCAGATAACGTTTGGTTTGTTATCTATTTATTTTAATTCTCCTGAATGCTGAGTTAAGCCATAAGAACATTCACCTGAAAAAAAAACTCTCTGTAACTTCCGGTATAATAATCTTACTACAGTTAAAGAGGCTAATATGTCTGAGCTGAAATACTGGTTCCCACTATCAACTTGCCTCGCTGAAGAAAGGACGAAAGGCAGACGAGAGGAAAAGAGGATGGAAGAGAGAGAGAGGAAAACTGTAGCAATTAAAGGGTTTAGTCTGCAGCTCCCCTCCTGCTCCCAAGCAGACAGAGAAAGAGAGAGGGAGAGAGAGAGAGAGAGAGAGAGAGAGAGAGAGTAGCTGGCGATGTTGGGAGCTTCCCACTTACCCTCACTAAGTAGTTTGATGGGGCAGTGGGGGTCTAGCGAGTCAGGAGGGGGGATGGAGAGCGCCGCCGAGCTTGC
>CAAKHC010002243.1:35839-48623 GCA_901007825.1 Macroramphosus scolopax | reverse complement strand
TGGGAGAGGAACGTGTTTCTGTTTCTTGTACTAGTTATCTGCCTGGTATGATTTTTCATGAAGAATAAGTTGTTCCTCTGTGGTTTCTTCAGACTTCCTTGAGTCATTCCTGAGAAGCCTCCGCACTTTACATAGCTGAATAATATGAAGTCCAATTATACAAAGTGATAACATGAAGTTAACCTGATCCCTTAATGAAACAAAGTTTGATGGATGAATGTCATTTCGGACAGCTTGGGTGGGTTCAGCTCGACGGACTGAGCTATCCAAACACCTCGAGCTGTTTGAATTAATGCCGTACTGTACAGTTACCTCCAGGAGAAAATGAAGATGGATGACCCGGCTATGAAAAACATTCCTCTGTCAAAGGTCACACATCACCCATCACATTGTAGAAGCCTCTGACTATCAGTTCCTCTCTCAATTCAGTTTGGACTCAATGAAAACACAATCACATAAAGTGTTAAAAATTGTTAAAGTTGAGAAGAGTATTAACCAATAACACAGCGTGGAACCCCATGACAACGTCAAACATGATTCAATGTGCAACCCAAGCTTCATATTCGCCCCAAAGCAAGTGGGGGAAGCCTTACACACTAACATCTCATGGGAAGTAAACTAAATATCTAAAATGTTTTAAATCCAATTGTACGTAATGCAGTCATTATCATCCCAGCCATTATCGCTGATGTCTCTGAAACTGAATCTCAGAGTCATCTTGTCCTATTTATCTGTGCATTGCATTACAGCCTCGGGAAGGTCAAGACAGCATGTGCGGACTTGTTCTGCTTTCCTCGTTGACTCGCAAAGTAAACTCATGGCAATAGCTGCAAAGTTTCAATTTCCTGCAATTTGCTAGGAAAGGACGGTGCAAAGGGAGGAAGAATTTAGTGTAAACAATTACAGTCTCAAGCCTGACGATATAAAGCCTGAGATGTCCCAATGGGTCTGACTCTGTTTTCCAAATGGTTATGACATAGCTGATATGATGGACTACCTCATATTTACAGTGCACGTTGTCTTTTTAGCCCCATGTACAAACAGCTAGTGTACAGTAATCACAGCTAGAACATAACATATAAGCATCCTTTTTTCTGTTTTGAAGTGCATGGACTTTTATTCAGAGCATTTTCATGTCACTAGCAGAAGAATATACTAACCATCTTTGTATAAAAAGCCTCACATGTTCCCTTGTTTCGCCGCACACAAAGACATGACTAAATAATGTGTGCACGACAAGCATTTATTGAAAGTGTCTCTCTCCAAACTGTCTAAAAAACTGTGTTGTCAGCACAGACCGAACGGATCAACTGCTTATGTGTGCTTGCACGGCTCCACCCAGCGAAGAATCCCCCTATTGCACAAAAAACAAACGTCGCCACCCTGTGTCTATTCATTATCACAAACACCTCTCCATCACAGGAACGAGAAAGCACATCATGGGGGCTGCCAGAGTTATGACCGAGTCTGTAAATACACAGACGTAATTTGTGTCCTGCAATTTTCAGTGGAAAGAAATAATAATAAAATGAAAACTGTTTTGCTGACACATCTGCAGCGGGTTACTATGCTGCCAACTGGCAGCTATAATGATGATGACATATTGACAGAGGCTCCACAGGGACACTCCCAGCTCCATTGCTTTGCTGGGCTTGGGAAAAGAGATTTCTGGTTTGGGGGAAATCTAGATGTTGTTGATGACGCCTGCGGGCCTCTTGGATGAGGATGGATGAGGACATTTGGCTGTCAGCATTGAGGAGGCCTATCTGGCTCTGTCAGAAGTCCTCAAAGGGGAAAAGGCCACTAGGGTGTTGGTCTCAATAGGCAAATCCGTCCGTGTATTTCTCTTCATCCATGTCTTTCACGTGGTGTTTTTGTTTTTTTGTTTCTGATTTGCTCTATTCGCCAGAAAGCCTTAACTTTTTGACAGAAATCTTTATTCAACCATCGTTATGACTCTCTGAACTCTAGTGTCATTAACAAATTATGCAGTGTTTTCAGTGGAGGTAGATGCAAGTAGAGGTGCCAAGGGGAGACACGTTGTATGACTGGGGGGAACCTCTAGGAACCCTACGTGAGACAGTCATTGATTTCACTGCTCCTGCCTGTCTATTTTCAGGGCCTTCAGGGTAGCAGTCTGGTATCACACAACAAACACGCAGTGGGGGGGCGAGCAATCCACAGCCCAATCCACAGGGTGCTTTATCAATCAATATGACCTCTATAGCGCTGATTCTTCCCTTCGTCTTTGTCTTCAGCCTCCAGCATCTTCATCCCCACTGCTTACACTGCCCCCTGAATAATATAGGCTTTTAGCACCCACAGCGCTGAGGCAATCTGTGCTCATTATCTGTGTGTCCTTTAAAAAGAGAGCAGCTCCTATAACGATGTGAGGCTTGTCTGCGGGATTTAGCGCAGCCAGGAGTACAGTATATCTGCAGCCCACTGGCGTGGCATTGAGTTGTTGAGTCACTCCTTAGTGAACCATTAAATTCAGCCGTAGAAAATCTCAGGAAGGGGGTGAAACAAGAAATGGATTTAATAAATGAATACAACCGTCTTGGGAATTTGAGTCAGGAATGTTTTCATTTTCTCCGACGGTGGACTGGTTCACTAATTAGGTTATGTGGGCTCGGCAAGGAAGTTGTCAAGCTTCAGGGGTTTTTATTTGTGCCTGGCCATCAAATCACAAACCAGAGCAGTGACCCTCAGGTTGACGCCCCCATGAGGCCCTTTAAGGCACAGCTGTCTGATGAGTCAGTCCAGAAGCCCCACTTTCTCCGAAAAATCCCAGGTTCTGAGGTGATAGGGCGACAGAAGGCGAGAGGCCACACAGATTGGTATTATTGAAGGATTTTAGTGCTCCCCAGGTAGGCTTAGATAGTGAGTGTAAGTGGCTGCTCGGGAGGAGTAGCAACCACAAACTAAAAGCTAATGATAGTTCTGTGGATGATAATTAGACTCTGTGGACATGCAGTTTAGTGCATGCACGCACACCTGCACAGTTCTTTTGAAACAGCATGTAATGTGTTATGTGTTCCTGTTTAAGCTACATGTAAAATCCTTGAATTAAAGTGAAATGCTCCTACAAACAAACGTCACTGTGCTGCTATAGCACAGGGTTAGCATATGAGCTTGAAAATATATCGAGTCAAAGGTAATAATATGGTTGGACATTGATTTTTCCGAGCAACTGTGCACAAAGTCCTCAGCTCTGCCATAATTACAAGGCCACCCTGTCTGCCCAGATGTTGGGATTTCACCAGATGTGGTTCACCTGCTGGGATGTCTCTCTCCTTGTCCTCACAGGGCAACACCAGGCGGAGCCAGGGCTGAACGTAGACACATCTCACTGCTGCTAATGACCTACAAATGCCTGAGCACTGAGGAAGCAGAGATACTGAGGGAGGTAATTGCATGTCTGCATCTGCAATTATGATAACATAAAACTCTCAACGTGATAGTCAGCATACGTACAGTTTGCACTTCTCACTATCTTACAGTTTCACAGACATGGTGCACATCTGACCAGCCGTACTGTAACCAATTTTGAAGCCAGATGGATATCATTGTCCTACGGGGTGTTCGAAACGAGCAGAACAATCTGAGACAAAGAATAGTTGTATATTACCAATATGCATTAATGCCAGTCAACGAAGACTATGAATGTGCTCAGTACAAGTCTGTGTGTGTATCTGTGTGTGGCGTCCTGGGGAATTGAAATTAATGATTGTAATCAGAAGCAAACAGCAAGCCAGGCAAGGGCAATTAATACAAGCACGGCGAGCTGAGCTACTTGTTTGCTCGGCCAGGCATGGCTGGAGCTGAAGAGATGGAGGATTAAGATGCAACCACAGACAGACTCTACAGCTTTTCCACACGCAGCAGATGTCCACGGAGGAAAGGCGCTGGGAGCCTGGCATCGACAAGCATTCGCCAAACGGCCACTCGCTCAGCCCGGCCCAATACGAGCTGACAACCTCCTGGCAGCATTCAGATAACACCATCTTCTCTGTTTAGTTCTAGAGCCAAGGGAAGGCCCTCACCAGAGCCTCTGCACTGCATACGAAAGGGACTCAATGCAAAGCTGCACAGTGGAGCTACTGTGTGTGTGAGAGAGAGGAACATTAAGAGATAAAGAGAGAGAGGGACGAGGGAGGGCATTGTGAGCAGGCTCAACTCAAGTACATCTCAATGTGAGGGGCCATTTTTCTTCCTTCCTGTTTTCCCTCCATGTTTTTTTGGAGATTGAGACATCGCTGCATGCATGCTTCCTTCAAGCGTACATATTCGCTGCAGTATAAATACACAAATTGGACCCAGCTGCCTTCAGAGACGGCTTTGTGTGTTGTTTTCTTTAATTGACGCTAAACGAGAGTGTCACCACCCAGGATCCATTCAGTCAGCCCTCACTAGTTGCTTTGAATGGCGTTAGATCCTCCGGCGGCCTCGCATTTCCTCTGTTTATGTGAGATAATGATGCATGTGTAAGTATACACCGCCAGGCCAAGAGAGTCTCTGATATGAACTGTGACGGCTGCCTCGTCGGGCTGAACCAATTTGCGTTGAACAGCCATGTGAGCTGAGGCATCAGTGAATGTAATGAAGAGAGATGCTATAGGGGCAATCTGGTTTGGAAACAGAAAATAAAAACTGAAACCTACAACCATAAAGAGCAGAAAGGTCACGTAAGGTCAAACAAACAGGAGGTCAAACCTGATGTTATAGATGCAGCAACCTTGTTGAACTCACTCCCTCTTCTGTGTAATATCCTTAAAAGTAAATGTTTTCCTTGTCCATCTTTTGAGTCTAAGAGGACCTTTTCCAGGAAATTAAACTACTTTGTGACCGGACAAGACTTGACTTGTGGTGTAATTTATTTCTCTATGGGTATTTACAAAATATATGTTGGGGCACTCAAAGCCTCAACATTATTAAAATAACCCTAAAACAAAGAGATAATTAATTTATTACAGCAATATTTTACAGAATGATTCCAAGCTTAATACATAACCTTGAAAAAAGCCTGCCTGTCAGCTCCATGACCAATACAGTGTAATATAACCCCTCCTCAGCAAAAGATAAAGTACAAGGTTAGAGGATTGTGGCTTTAACGCCAATGCCAAATGCTTTTGACCTCATTCCTTCCTCCTTATGTGGTTGTTTCTGTGCAGTGTCAGTGCAGTGAAGCATTACTGGGTTGGAGTGCAAGTCCAACAAAATGACAAACTTTGATTGAATTCTCCTCTTAAATGATTTGTCACCAGCAGCAATATCATTGCCTATTGATCGATTCCCGTACCGTTCATAAATCCTGCTCTTTATTATCCGACTGCAGGGTGTACAGTGTTAAAGCTGTCTGTGACACCTTCACGGACACCAATAAATTACTCACTCTTCAATAACTTCTGCAATACATGCTCTCGTGCCTATGAAAGCAACAGTTTAACGTGCCTCTCTTTTAGAAGCCCATTACTTTAATGAAGGACAATTCAAACTTGAGGAATTTACAGTTTTCCCCACGGCTGTGGCCAGCTGAAAATTGCCTGGTAACATCAGCTCGCTCCGATTGCTCTCAGGAATTGATGAGTTTCCGTACATAATAGCGTTAAAAGGATTTTTCTCCCCACTCCTCTCTTGGCCAGGGATCAAAGATTCTCTTCCCTTTGGTGTAGCTTGTCTGCCCTCTTCTGGCTTCATGTTGTCATGGGGTCATGCCATATTGAATTAACACTGATGAAATAAACCTCTAAATTGGGTTTAATCCCAGGGACAAAGATGGGACGATTGATTACTTATATTATTGAGTAAATGTCTATTCAGGTTAACATTGTGAGCTGACATGTCTTACTCCAGCCAGCCCTTCATTGTAATGGAGGTAATTTCTATTAAACTCCAAAATCAAGATAGGACACTTTTTCTTTAAATGCCTGGATATACTTGAAGGACTTTCTCAGAAACCCCCTGGGTGTCCCTGGAACCCACTTTAAGAAATGACTCCAATAGACATTTAAAAAAATACACATTGGCATTAATGGATCTGTAAATCCATCGGCTGGTCAGACATTCCAAAGTGGTTCAGCATGAGTCGTTCACTGAAATATACTTTAACAACCAATCAGGCTGTTTCTAATAGCAAAACTAGCATCCGATAGGTCACAACGAAAGTTGGAAAGAAAAGACAATTACAGCTGCAGTTTTCATCATCGTTCACCACCCATAAGCTGTATCGAAGAACCGGTAGACTTAAGTTGTAGCATGTTTATTTATGAGAAACACTTCCCTATTAGAGAAGGGGAGAATACAACTCTCAAAAGTCAAAACCATCACCAGATGCCACTGCAGCAGTATTTTTGTACCCGTACGTCAGAGCTGCGCCCGTGGCCAAACCGCTTATTAAAACGTAGGGAGGCCAAGTGCCATAAAGACAGAAGGCACGCAGCTTGTTATTATTCTTTCTGAGAGGTGAACAGACTGAGATCAATGGCTGCAGTGGTTTCCCCTCACCACAACTATGGCCCAGTAAAGCACTAAGGACCGTACGGCTCCGACCCATACAGTCAGAGATATTAACTATTCCAGGGGCCTTTGAAGAGGTTTGCCAAGAATAATTTCCCACATGTAACATTTCCCACCGAAGCCACAAAGCCATACTAATGCTAGTATGTGTACTGAGCCCCACCAGACCCTACATGCCCCGACTGGAATCACAGACTAGAATCAATGGAAAACTAGACCCTGGTCATTAATGAGTCCCTTTTCAATTTTGCCCAATTATCAGAGCATATAGCATATCAGTGAAAATGCTCTATTTTGCTGCTGAAATGTGGTTAAAAGTAACAGTTATGGAGAAACGAAAAGCTGGAAAGGGGATAAACCCTCTTTTTTTTTTTATCTGATGGCCCCGTACCAGTTGCTGCTCAGCATGTTTATTCTAAGTTCAGATCCTGGGTTAATGATGAAGAGACTGAATACTTGTTCCATACAGCAGACAAGACTGAGGAAGAGACCTGCTGTGGACTTCTTTGCTAACAGTAAAATGCAGACTTTCGGCTGCTTCTACTGCGCCCGGACCAATAAATCTCCTTGTCAATGCGGCAGTTTGGCCAGGATAAAACACAATATCAGACTGTCAAGGCTGATATGATGATAGTTTCCTTCAGGACCAAGGCCAATGAATGTGTTTATTTTTGCTTCAGACGTCTGACCACTCAGACAAATGTATCTTGAAAAGCCCAAACCAGAGGAAATCTTTCCATACAGGCTGGTATCTGTTAAATCAACAACCCCAGTTGGCTGATCGGGATTTTGTCTCTCTTTGTCTAAACTCGCTTGACCTCTGTTAGCATATGAGGGGTGGAAGTCATTAGAATTAAAAGAAATACAGATGTCATGAAAACGATTATGAACTGAGAACATGTTCATTCTGACATTGGAAAATGGGCATCAATGTGCACTGAAAGAACATTAGTCTGCGGAACAGCTTGTGCTCATTTCAATGGAGGGTCTGGTGAGAAAAACTAATTGACACCTTGGTGAATGATTTGAGGTTTTTCTTTTTTTTCCCCCTATGGCCTTCAAATAAAGCATCCATTGATGTTGCACAGTCAGCTATGAGCCGTGTGACTGCAGGGCTTCTGGTCTTAAGAAGTAGAGTATTTCAAAGGAATCTTCACTTTGTTCTGGTTAAGTCTGAATTATTCTTATCATGTGCAAAATCACAGGGAAAATGAGACACATGAAAACATACAGTATACAGTGTGAATAACTGAATTATCATTGTGCAGTACAGCACAAGGCAGTCTTTAATTACATGTGAATACTATCTGTGCAACTCAAGAGACGAGTTAAACTGCAAATTAATCAAATTTGGTACGAAATAGCAATTCCACAGAAACCAATTCAAAAATCTATAGTGCATAAAAGAAACCCTCAGTATCAATGACTGTAATACAAACTGCCCTGAACGGGGTTGTTGTAGAGAAGACTTAAAATAGAAAATATATCCATCACTTGTAAATCAGATATGGAGTCTCAATGACAGACGGTCCACTGCAGACGCCTGCAGGACGACACTCCTTCCGTTGCTTGTTACAGATGTATCTGTAAACATCCCTGGCTGATCGTTACTCATCCCATGGAAGCACAGTGGTCTAAGATTGTGTTCAAAATCAATTTTATTGACTTTCTATTGTCACATGAACACACACAATGTTTCTTACGAATGCCAAAAGAGACTTATTTGTCACAACACAGCAAAGATGTAAACATAGGATGATATAATCTCTGTATTTCATATATTACATATTTACAGGAGCAAATGCATGTTTGCTTTTATATCTGATCATTCTTAAGGCACCGGGTGACGAAACTTAACATGCTTTGCCTTGAAGTAGAGTATATTTGAAGAAAAAGGTCACAATTTTTGTATTCCATCAATGATGTGGCGAGAACATTCGTATGCAGCAGCATTCACCTACCAGCCCATCCTAACATGAGCGTTTGGTAAGGGAAAGAGAGGGTTTGTGCCAGTTAAGTTTCTAAACACACCTGCCTGTGGAAATGTGTTCGGGTATGTTAAATGAGTGATGAGTAAAAATAAAATGTCCTTAGTCAAACCTCCTTAGGTTCAATAATGTAAAAAGAGTGTTATCAACTGCAGAGAAACTGCAGTTCACTGGAGTTGTAACTCAAGGATGGTGCTGTAATCTGTGTCCCGGACAAAGCATCCTGCCCTCTGATCTTCAGGTTGACAAACTTGATCTTCCAGCTGTTGTTCTCCAGTGGGGAACGGACGAGGCCAAATATTTGCTCATAGATGCCCAGACAGCCTGCGTCTCTGTGGATGGTCCCAGCAACAGCCACCAGCACCAGCCCATGGGGGGAGGCCAGCGCCTTAAGGCCATGAGGCTCCAGGTTGGGGCTGAGCAGGAGACGTTCTTCCCTAGTCAATGCCAGGAGACGAAGGCTGACCAGCTCAGCACCCAGGAACTCCTCTGTCTGTTCGCTGCCGGTTCTGAGAAACAAAAGGTAGTGTTTGGTTTTGGGCTCCGGACAAGTGGAGAGCACAGACCTCCACCAAGGCCAAATGTCCACTCCTCTAGTATATGCAAACACACGACTGAAAGTATCATGTGTCAGGATAGACTTCGAAAACTATTATATATGTTTATCAAATGTGCAAATCCTTCTCATCATGTTTAACCAAAACTTAGTTGTCTCTTGTTTTCTGTTCTTTTCTGCAGGTGGCAGCTGGCATGCCATAATATCTCAATTTCGAACAATTATTCTTTCTCTCTGGCTACCAACAACACAGCGAGATATTCAGAAGTTTAATTAGCCTACTAGCTTGAGCTGATTCGCACTCCTTTCAGTTTATTATGGTTTCGCCTCCGGCTAACACCATGACAAAATAATTACAGCACTCTTGATAATATTGAATTTAATGCACCGATTCATTGTTTTCTAGCTCTAGGATATCTTCATGGTAATTTATCAACTTTCACTTTTAAGCTGTTATCCTGGTCATTATAAGGGCTCACTGCACCCCTAATTCGAAGAACCCATTACATTTTGGAGTTGGTCCTTTTCATATGGTCAAAAACCTGCATCTTATTTAAAATGGACCTTGGCAAAGGTCTGTGCTCGGAGTGTACCTCTAGTTAATGACATTATTACCTTGAAAATAGGCGTAGCTTTACATCTGGCCAGAAGTGTTGTGGTCCCCAGTCCTGAGGTTGCTGGCCCAGCGAGGGATTCTGACTGTTCAAGATCTGGAAAAACCACTGGCAGAACTGCTGGCCGAGGACCAGCGGGTCAAAGCTAGCTTCAGTCTTTATGTCTGAGGAATCAGATGGTGCGTCTGTGCGCTGCTGCCCCTGTCTGGTGTTGTCCGTCTCTCCTGGAGGTTGTTCTTGATCCACCGCCTTAAATAAATGAGAAGTTATTGGTTTGCACAAATATATTCCAAGATGAGCCTTTAGGTAATGCTAGTGTTCCAATAACACGTGTCTCCAAAAAAAACTGATGTTTTATTCTTATATGGAGATAACATTGTATGGATCATAACTCATTTAATTAATTACACCAATGTTGATCCTCCTAAGACTTGTCAAAATGTCTGCTGTCACTTACTGCATCGCACCTGATTAAAGGACTGCCCATTTCCGTCTTACATAAATATTCAACAGTGTCAACATTTAGGGCATTGAGGAACATAACCTTTCCCTACCTTCCTAGACGACCACAACTCCAGCGTCCTTTTCACCAACTGGTGTTTCTCGCTGTTCGGGGGCATCGCCACACCCTCTTTCACCAGGTACATGAATATGAGGTTGCGATTAACCTTTTTCCTCCTCAGGAGTTCCTCCGCATTTTTAGTGAAGGAAATAATCGTCTCTGTAGCCTCTGTTGAAATCAGAAAAAGCGTTTTTGACATTCAAAGTGTCAGCAATCTCAAAGAAAGACCCAGGATACTATTAAATAACGGCTAGTAACAGTTTCACGGAAAGTCGTTCACTTTTTAACGTAAGAAAAGGAAAGAGCACAAGACCATATTTCATACATATGAAGCTAACGTTGCGTACTTACAACAGTGAATATTTTAAAAACTACCAAATGTATGTAACTTAACGTAAATACAGGGTGTAGATGTGTGGTTGTGATCGTGGAAATGACGTCCTCTTACATTAAAAAGGGGGACGTTAATAACTGCATTGCATCCTGACTTTCGCTTTGCTATCTCGTAAAGATTTGAAAAATACCTGCAATATTCTCCACGACAATCATCCTACTCGTTACAGTGTCACAAAGAGAAAGTATGTCGCATTTTGACATTAATTTCAGTAAGTTTGCGCATCCAACGCGCTCTGTTTCTGACAGCGGCGACATCTCCAGCCATTCGTGTCCTGCAGTAAAGTTGTCCGTACTGGAATAAGTCGGTAGAAATTGTTCCGTGCAAAACAACGGCTGCTACGATATTCTGGCGTTGGAATACACAGGAAATAAGTAATTCTGAGCTTCCAACTCGTGAATCGCTTTCTCGTTAATATTAGAAGTAGTTTAAGTATATTTCTGAAATCTCCGATACACAACATTTAGCTAGTTGGAATGGCTGAAGCGCAATGCAATGGGGACGCTTCGTGCCACTCATGTTCAAACTCGAATTCACTGTATAAGTAGTTATATTATCAATATACGGCATTTAACAACCAACTTTAACATTGGCATGCCACATAAACTCGCGCAAGTTCTTATCATAGGAATCTTCTCTTATTTCATTCATCTCAAATTACATAGACGCACTACCTCAGGAGCAACAGAAAATAGAGTTTTGCTGCATCATTACTCAATTAAATATATGAAGCTCACACTTCAACATCTGTATACAGGACTAAGCGATGGCGGGTCAAAGAGCAATGGGGTATTATTCGTCCTGACATAATAAGATGGCATAGCATGGCTTTTCAGCACGGAGGTCCATGACTGACAGGGACACTGTCCGGAACCTTTTGTTTTTTTTCTGTAACCTCTTTCCACAGTAGCTCTTTTAATTTAGGTCAACTTTTACAAAGAACAGACACGACTTTACAAGGGTATTGTGTGTTTTGTAATGGTAAATGTGCCCATGGTATTGTAATTAATAGTCAACATCACTAGAGTTTTAAGTTTACGAGGAGCACGTGAATGCATCAAAGATGAGCTAGCTAACCGTTGCAGCTGAAGTGCGTTAAGGGGGATCATCATCACTCCAGTAAGACATGCAACCCTTCCACTGTTGTTAAACTTACCACTTTAATAACTAATATGATTTAATTAACAGGAATACGTAGTGCGATTCAACATTGTACTTCCATATTAAGCAACGGAGCCAAACGGTGAGAATCATCGTATCGTTGTTATCATTTGCTAATATATCTACTTAATGCTAGCCTGTATTCCTCAAATCGGCTTAGCTAAGGTTCTGTTGACGCTCTATTCAGCGTTAACTTATAACTCAAATATCACATGTCACTAAACAAGCTGTGAAGTGATTTAATTGTGGTGGTTAGTTAATCGGTAATAGCCGTATAGATGTTTAATCAAACATATGTTCCATTACGAGCTGCTTAAAAATATCGTGGAGTTTAATACAGCCTTGCTTGTCGGTAACTTGAGAGCTTCTAAAGTTAAGGTTAACTATTAAGTTGACCCTTCAAATATACATATAATTAAAACTGATTTAGACGCAATAGTTGTAAATTTACTATTCGCGGTTGTTATATCTGTTTGTAAACAAAAACGTTTCTATTTCCTTATCTTAAAAATCTCAATATTTCTCATAGAACTAAATAGTTAAATTTATTTCCAGGCAATGTATTAATGTTATCAAATAAAACTAAAATTCAGCTGAATTTGGTAGTAGAATTGCATTGGACAACTTTGATATCTTATTGTGATGTATAATTTTCAGGAACAGCTTTTGAGTTGTGTGAGGCAGACTTCCTTGTTCCATATGACGTTTTCAGGAAATAAAACCTTAAACTTTGACCTGTGTGTTTAAACTGAGATAAGAAAGGTTGACCAAGTGTTTGATAGCTGATCTACTAACTGTTTCATTCATGTGGTTGTCTCTTGTTTTGTTTTTCCTATGTTGTTGTATGTTGTTGTATGTATGTTGTTGTTGTGTGTGTTGTATGTAAGCTACCGGATACCTTGAATTTCCCTTGGGATAAATAAAGTATCTACCTACAAATCCACGTTTAGTTTGAAAGTAATTTCTATTGTAAGAAGTGTAAATTACAAG
>CAAKHC010002243.1:22748-32755 GCA_901007825.1 Macroramphosus scolopax | reverse complement strand
TTCTCCCTTGGCCCCCCCCCCCCCCCCCCCCCCGATGGTTTTAGTTCTATGGTGGTGGGACGTATTTCTTGGCTGTGTTTTGTATTTCTAACTGAAATGTTGCACCCCTCCAGAGACTAACTAACAAGCTAATCTGCGCTGCGCTATACAGAGATAATTAAAATCACTGCTTTTGTAAGTGTTGGTTTCATTTAGCTTGGCTATTTTCCACTTGAATTTCTGCTATTGCTCTCTTTTCTCACAGGTTATGTTTCCTAATAATGATGATTTCTTACCACATCAAGTATTGCTTATCTCTATGCAGTCTGTCTTTGTATCCTGGTGGATTCAGTTCTACTAACTGAATTCCACTACAAGTTACTGCAGTTAGAAAGTTGTAAGTTGGACACAATTGGGTTTTTCCAACAGGACAATGACCCCAAACACACATCACAGCGGGTTGTGGAGCGGATAAAGCAAGCTAACATGCAGCTTTTGGAATGGCCTGTCCAAAGTCCCGACCTCAACCGCTTTGAAAATGAGGACTGTGCTTAAAAGTCAGCTCCGTGCCAGGAAACCAACAGATTTAATTGAACTCTACCAATTCTGCCAAGAAGGATGCTGAAATATCAGCCAGAAGCCTGTTGGAGGCTATCAAAAGCATTCAAAGTCACGTTCAACCAGATACTAGGTGTCCTGTATGTATATTTGACCCTGTATGTATAAGTTTGATAGCAGAAAAAAACCAAATCAATTCAAACCAATGAGCTAAATGACTGATATTTCTCTCTATTAAGGATGTATGATGTTCAATCATGCTGCCAAAGAAAACGACCAGTTAAAAGAAATCCTTGAAAGCCCAATATTCCCATGAAATTCCTATCCATGATGAGCGTATGTAAATGTCCATTTGCAACTGTATCTCTAAATGATGCTCTAAAATGTTGGTGTGGTTTGTCCCAACATTAAAAACTGTTGTTGAACATATGACACTAACTATCCCCCCCCCCCTCTCTCTCTCAGCTGCTGAGCTCTCCTTGCTCTTGCGAGAATTGATTCTGAAATTGTTCTCTGAGCATCTCTCTGCTGATGGCAAGGTAATGTGTTTGTTTTGGAACTGCGAGAGTTTATTTGAATCTATTGTACATTATGTACTGTTGAATAATGCAACGTATATACTTAAATTATCTATCCAGCCATTGTATAACATTTAATGAAGTACACCATCCTGGTATTTTGTTCCAGCCAGCCATAACAAAATGATAGAGGCTCACTGGGGCTCTGAACCAGGGCCTCTCTCGACAGTAATAATACCCTTGGACCTAACTTTTATAAACTTAATGGTTTACCTCGTGTGTTTTACTCTTTAGGCCTTTTATGAGACATTTTCATTTTTCCCATGAGATTGTGGTTGAAAATTGAAAATGCATGTACGTGTCCTCCCGCAGTCTGTGGACTACAAAGGCATGTCGGCGAGTCCTGCCTTTGAACGCTACTGTGACCTGGCCATTCAGCTCCAGAGGGTGGAGCTGCTTTCGCTAACTCGGGAAGAGAAGCTGGCCTTCTTCATTAACATCTACAATGCATTGGTCATCCATGGATATCTGCGCTTGGGCGCACCAACCAACATTTGGCAAAGATACAGAGTAGGAACAGAAACTTGCACTTCAAGTTGCTAGTGTTGTACCAAACCCTGATATCCCTGATCCGCTGCATTTGAGATCCATGTAGTTTCCATGTGTTTCAGGCTTCTTTAAAAAACGTCAAGAAAATAGCATCCTGAAGTTAGTGTGGGTCCTCATGTAGTTATGCAGGAATGATATGACATTGATTAAAATGTATCTGTTCCATCTCGTAGTTCTTCAACTATGTGAGCTACCTGATTGGAGGAGAGGTATTCACATTACAGGACATTGAGAATGGGGTCCTGAGAGGGAACAGAAAAGGTATCGCGCAGCTTCGGAGACCCTTCTCCAAGTCAGACCCACGACTACAAGTATTCCAACATCCTTTAAATGACACTTGGCATTTTCTAATCTCAAATAAATCTCTAATTTCACTTCTCATGTCGTCCACCAGATGGCTCTCCCAGATGCTGAACCACTTATTCACTTTGCCTTGAACTGTGGTGCTAAAGGCTGCCCACCAATTAAAACCTACACTCCAGACGTAAGTGTATTTAAATAATACTCACCTGGTTAATTTCTTCAGAAGAAGGAAACGAGTCAAGTGAGAAAACTATCGAAATGATTCACCTTTCTTTATTAAAATTTTTACAAAATAGATTGGGTAGTGTCATAGCCTCAGAAAGGGACATTGCTTACTTTTCAGGATTACATATATTAACATGTTCAAGTGCTGATATATTTTTATTGTTTAGGTATCTTAAGTAATGGAAATGAGCATGAAAGCGATCTACATTCATCGTACCACCTATAACATAATACTACAAAGCTTGTTCGGTCTATAATTTAGTTTATTCTTTATCCTCTAAGGACATCGACACCCAGCTCCGCACAGCAGCTGAGGCCTTCCTGGAGAACGATGATGCCTGTGTTGTGGATTCCTCGAAAAGGGAAGTGCGACTCAGTCAAATATTCAAGTGGTACAAGGCTGATTTTGGCGGAACTGATGACAAGGTACTTTAAACCCAGCTGCTATATCTGTAAGTAGAAACACAGAGTCTCCATTGAAGTATATCTTTCTGTATTGATCCTCTGCAGACTGACATGTGGTCATCAGTTGCTGCTTTAACATTAGTGGGCCGAGTGAAGCTGGTTCTCTCCAGCTTGTGGTCGTGTTAACACGCATAGCAGTCGGTCATACATTTCTTTAAGTGAAAGCAGAATGTCAGCTATGGAGACACTGCAACAGTTGGCATAAAAGTCTTGGTAAAAATCTGCTTTACATTGCTGCAGTGACATGCTGCTGACGTGAAAACAATGAGATCACACCACCAATTCGCATCATAACCTGACTGTGTTCTAACGTGTCCTTCTCACAGCTGCTGCAGTGGGTGCTCGAACACATGGGTGACTCGCCAAAGAAGAGCAGCTTGCAGGATGTGATTTCTGCTGGGAAGACCAAAGTGAGCTTCCTCCCTTACGATTGGAGCACCAACAGCACCCACTGAGAACATAAACCCATCAGGCTCTCTTCTTCTTTACACATTCATTTGTGCTGCATGCCCAATGCAGGTCACCGGTCCTCCAGCATGCAGACATTTTTATGCAAAAACAACTGTACACTCTAATTTAGAGAGGCAAGTGTGCACTTTCCCATCAAATCATACTGTTCTTGTAGCATTACTCGCTTTGCCATAAGTCCCTACGAACTATGTTTGTATATCTGTTGAGGGGTATATTCAATTTGAACGGTTGAAAGTATCAATAATAGAGAGGCTGTTTTAATACTATATCTCAGGTTGTACACAGACACTTTGTCCTGCAGCAGCATGTAACAAGGGGATACAATGCACATCAAGCACATAGACTTTATTTGTTTACAGATATGCGACAAGTTATTTAAGAGTAAATTGTCAAAATAACGTGTAATAAATTTGATTTTCACAATGGCTTCTGTGCTCTCTAGTCCTAGATTTTACACACCATAACAGCTACTCAAGAGTCATAAATGAGTCATCACAGTTCAATCAAATACTTGTTGGACCGTAAAGGTGAGGCTGAATTCATGTTTTTCCACATCAATTTGGTGGCAGCATTTAATGAGAGCAGATAGAGGTGATAACTTGGTCGAAGCATTTTTAAATCCCCGTCAACTTGCAATGTTTTATTTGTAGCAGACCGAACATTTTCTCCAAAGCTGTCACTTGGCAAGCAAAGCACACGCAGACCTGCTCCATCGCTGTAAAATGTTGTTTCATTTTACGGGGAAAGCTAGTCGCTGCACGTTTACCACTAACGGTTAATGAACAATGATTCTGGGGCCCCTGAAGTCCTCGTTTGTGGACTATGTTCTTTGTAAGATCTAGTCTACAAAACATTGACATATCCCTGTTTAGGAAGCAGACTGATGCAGTGCTCTATTTTTATTCTTAACCTTTCCTCTTAATGTGAACTCTACTTGCTTGTTCAGCTCTCTTTTTGATCCAAGTCTTCCACTACTGAAAGTGCTACTGCTGTGTTCAGTAAAGGATATAGCAATATTGTGAATTACTAAAACAATTATCAGAAGCACTCCCGTTCTGGATGCACTCTGACACTTTGCATGTTTCTAACATGGTTTTATGCTACTGATAAAATAATCTCTATTTTTCTTCTGTCTATAAAAGATGTTGTCTTTATCCAGATATTTATTTCACTGTCCAGCCCTTCCTCTGAATATGTCGTAGCTCATATCAGTCGTCATGAAAATGAAGCGTTTTACGCCCGTTATCGATTTCTAATGTTTGTGTTGAGTTTCTTCCTAAACTAGCCTACAGATGCATGAAGTTACTTTTTTTCCAGCATTCAGTGGTTTCCCATTTTCAAAGGCATTTAGTAGGTTGAGGCATTTATTCAATTAATATAGGAAGAATGTGTGGCTTATAACTAATTTCACTCTCCACCATCAAAGGACTTTCTTTAAGGTCAAAGGTTAATCTCAGTATAAACTATTGTTATTCCCATATACCATCGTCATAATCCTGTACATCATTTCCCTTTTTTTTTGTTTTCTTTATGCTACCAGCGGCACCAAAGCAATAGCTAAACCAGCATGTTAAAACTAGAATGCATGAATGCCTGATACTGGAAACTGTGTTGAATGCTGGCCTGTAGCAGGCCTGTTCTGATCCTTTAAGCTCTGCCAGAAGAAATAGATGGACCTTTAGTATGTTTAGACCCTATTTGGAATTTAGCAGTGCCAACCCAAGTTTTGGAAAGCCAGCAATAATTTGACTCAACCAAATAGTTTAAGATTTACAGTCATCCTTCACAAGAGAAAAGTGTACTGTTGCTGTGATGTACTCAGGCAGTCGCATCCTTGAATTGGGTTTAACTTTACCGAGTGAGAGATCCAAACAAATAAGTAAAGGTATACAACTCATGCTACGCAGAGGAACATGGTTTTATGTATATTCACAATCATGCACACTTTCAAAATTACTGTATCAGGAAAATGTGATGCAAAATTGTTGAAATAATTCTGATTATATTTTCTTTCCTAATTTTAAAACAAAGCAATATGTTTATGAATAATAAATATGCAATGCCGAACTAAAATAAACTTGTATACTGAGTCTGTCTATTGCCTCTTTCAGTATCATGTTTGCAGAACTTATTGACTGATGCTAGTGGCATGAAAACATTGTTTCATCATTTGTTTATTCAAACAGATTTAGTCACTTTATGTAAGAAAAATAGATGGGGAATCATTACGTTACAAATCCAATCTATTCACATTTTTTACATATAAATAAGCATAGTTAAGGGCACAGTCTCATAAAAACATCACATTAAAAAAGTTGTTAAACATAACCTCGAATATATACACAAATGACTGAATTATACAAAATGAAATGTGCTCAGTGAGTAAACTGAATGAAAATGCAGAACTTTCGATTTCAAAGCACACTCGCACTGCATTTCTGATTTAAATGTTACTCTTTACATTCTAACACTGATCAGGTCTTGGCACTATTAAAATTGTGAACAACACATATGCTGTACAGAGTAAAAGTGTGACAGTATGAAGGCAGATTTACATGGTTTCAGACAGTTTGGTCACGGCTTTAATGAGTCAGTGAGTTATGTTATTTTAACCACAAGACTCAAAGGATCCCAACCATGACACTCCTATCGATCTACAATAAGCCCACACAGGTTAAGCTTATCACTCCTGGTAGTTTTCAAATTTGCTGTTATAAACCAAATAATTATTGGAACTTCCAATACATACATACCCACCATATATCTGCTTTTAATGTCAACTGCACCTTCCAATGACCAAAGCTCAGCGGTGCACGATCCATTTGGAAGACTAGGATAATTAAACATTGGTGAGCGGAAAGGCAGCACCGGCTTAGTGTGACTTTCAATTAACGTTAATGTTCTTATTAATCATAGCTGTAAATCCATTCTCAGTGATAAATGGGACAGAACACCACCAGTGACAGGGGAGGTCCCTTTCAACATGACGGGACAACTTCTGCCAAGTATTTCGTCACTTCAACTGTTGGTAAGAAGTTAAGACAGTTAATCTACAATGCTTGTGTTTCACACCGTCTGTCTTTACGTATTGCAAGCAAAGGACATACATTTAAATACTCCCATCGACCCGCTTCGCCTCCCTCTATTCAAGATGAGTGAACAGCTGCTCTCACAATGATCCTGCTGTACTAATATTAGGAGGTTCTCACAGCATGCCTGCCAGCTTTGTTTGTTTACAGTGGACTAAACAAAGTACATGGACAGCTATTGACAATGATTTTCTTAGTATCGGGCCAAAGTCTGTTCCAAGGTATCACTCAGAGTTACCTTTAGGTTTGACCAATGTTTGAAAGTTTTACCTTATCATTGATTAAATGAATAAGTTAGTCAGATTTGATAAAGCACACAAGAATGTGTTGAAAGCAAAGTGTTTCAAAATCATAGCTCCAAATATTTATTACAGAACCTAATAACATCATTCGTCCATCATTTTATGACATAATTCCTCTTTGCTTACAAACTGATATCAAATAAATAAAAAGAAACTCTATCCGAGTATTAAATAAGGATTCCAGTGTTAGTAGGAAGGTCTGCCCTCTCTCCAGCTGCAGCCCCTCTTCAATCACGACTAACCTAAAAAGTAAGAAAGCGTTTTCAGTGGTACACTCAAATATTCATACAATTGTGTGTATTGTATAAATATTCATACAATGAATGACAGACTTAATAATACGTAAATCAAGTTAATTACTTTCATCATCTGAATCAAAGCCAAAGAGGGAGGAGCAGGTGTTGAGAGCTTGGTGTTTGTGCAGCTCTTCTAGGCTGTTGAAGGAGGAAAGACATTTATCACATCGCTGCCTGCTCTTCTGTCCAGGGGCTGCGTCATCCACCTGCTGCTCCTTCACTGCTACCACTTCCCGGTTAACATTACTATTGCCCCAGGGAGCAGTTTTCTTTTGAGTGTCCCTCCTCTTGCGCATCGAGAGCACGGATTCATCCAGGTAGGTTGATGGTGGCGGCCGGATGAAAGGGGTTCTGACGAAGGTGGCGTATGAAGGATCTTCAGGTTTAAATGTTTTGTGCTCAGTGATGAGTGGCTCTCCTATTTTCTGCTGGATTCCCTCAGCCAACGTGGACAAGTCCTCAAGGTCCTTGACGTTCAAGGGGTCCAACTCGACGGGTGTTCTTTTCTGACACTTTCTTTTACGGTTGGCTGCAGAAGTGCGAGAATGGGCAGTGGAGATCTTCTCATGTGACTCTATTGTCACGTCCTCAAATCCATTGGTGGGGTTATTGCTGTCATCCACGGGCTCAGAAGAGACAGCGCTCTCTGAAATGTCAGGCACATCCGACATATGTACATCACAAGCCTGATCTTTGCTGACTTCCCAGGGATCTCTAGGATTAGACACATCAACATGATCATGATTGGGACTCTCCCTCTGCCCTTTTCTGTTCTGCAGCCATAACTCCTCAACCTTGACCCTTTGCTTCCATGGAGCTTCGGAACTTTGTTTCTTCTGTCTGTTGGGTCCCAACTCTAACTCGTCTTTTTGAGGTACTGGAATATAGTGTCTCCATTCGTGGTCATAGAGACACTGAAGGCTTGAGAAAAGCTTCTCGCAGTCTGTAAAGGGACACTGAGGTCTGAAGGGCTGGTGGTGTTTCTTCACATGGTCTTTTAATTCCTGTTGTGTCAAGAAGCGCTGGCTGCACTCCATATGATAACAGAAGTGTGGAAGAGGAGTGTTGTGGAGCCTCATGTGTTCTTTATAATGCTGGAAAATCTGTAGCTGCCTGTTGGAAGAAAGCACAAACACCAGAATAAAGATTCCTTAAAAAACATAGTTTAGGGGGAAAAAAAAACATCACTTTTTCTGAATGTCTTAAATATTTAGCTCATCATGTGGAAAAAAATAGTTTTTTATAGTCACAGATTGCATTCAATTTAAACGTGTTGAAGCGTTTCAAATGAAGACATCAATATTGTATATGAACTGGTAACACTGTCACCGACTGTCTTTATTCAACAGCTTGTCAATAGCTGGCAGGTAAATCAACATTGAAGTTGTTCCTGTTTCCATGCAGTCACACGTTGGTTATGAAACTGTATTTGCATAATGCCATACACTGAAAATAATACAACCAATGGCCTGTTTCTTAGGTTCGCCTAGTTTAACCTCCTGCAGTATAATATAACAGCCCTACAGTAAATCTTCCCTTCATGAGGATTATGTTACGTTTTTTATTGAATCTGCTGGAGTTAAATGCTAATATATCTTAATGGATGCTGTAATTTGTTGTGCAGTTGACCTATAATGTACTGAGGGTTATAATAGGGTTCCTATTATTATCATTATAATATCTAGAGTGAATATATGTTTGCATTATTAAAAAAATACTATCTTTATTGGGTACAGTTACAGATATCCTGATTTGCAATAAGTACTGAGAAAATGTTAGAGTTCAATTCTTACCTGAGGCAGAGGGTGCACTTGTGCTTGGACCAAACATACGTCTTCTCCAGTACCTCGTCTTCATTGATATGGCATCTGACCGCATGTCTTGTCAGTGTGGTGCCGATCTTCAGAAATACTCTATCACAGGACAGGGAGGGGCACAAGTGATACGTGATGTCTGCACCATAGCCATTTTCTGCAGCTGGCTTGTCCTGGTCGTTTCCTTCCCCTTCTATCTCCACTTTCATCTCACGTGTTTCTTTCACGATCACCAGGCCATCTTCAATGACGACCTGCTCATCCTTAAAGTCTGCCTGCTTCAATATACTGGCTTTAGCGTTTTTGCTGTTTCTCTGAAGCACTGATGTCTTCTTGATGAGGGTGCGGATGTTTCTGATGATTCGATCTTCTCTCCTGAGGCTGGACACTTTAATTTTGCCCCCGCGTCTTGGTTCATGGGTTTCCTCATTTGAAACAGAAATCTGAAGTCCCGGCTTAGGCTGGGCTGGATTTCCCATAGCACCGTCCAATCCATTAGTAGCTGGAATATCTTCAGTGCCTGACTCTTTATCATGTGGCTTCTGCTTGTGTATTTCCTCCACGTGGTCCCGAATATGTTTTTTTGCTAAATTAAGCTGTTTGAAGCATTTTCCACAGAGTATACATTTTAGTTTCCCGCTCTTAAGGTGTGCAAGTGCGTGCCTCATAACATTCAAGCCTTTATAGTTTTTGCGGCAGGAGCTGCAATAGTAAGTCAAGTGGGCGTACTTTTGAGTACGGAGCATTCTGTCCCTCCACGTACTCTTTCCTTTTACCTGGGGGGAAGAAAAAACAACAAAATCAGCACTTTAAGTTCAACAGATAGCCCTTTAATAAGCAGTGTCAATGCATTCGTATTAATAAGGTGTACTTAAGAGTGTGCATAAATATAATCTGCTGCAATACAGACTGTTGCAATCTTAATTCTGCATGTTCTCATGCATTCAAATAGACAAACTAAATGCCTGGGAGGACAACAGAACATAACTGACCTCTGTGTTCGTGTCCTCTGCTTCCATTGTGGGTTGAGGCTGCTCAACTGTGTCCCCATTCAGTTCACCTAACGCGGAGGATTCACAAGGGTCCTGCTGGTCACCATCAGACTCTCTGGTCTTAAAACAGTAACTATGCAAAAGTTCTATTGGACAATCAATTAACTTTAAGGGTGGACCATCAAGCTCAGGATCGGCTTCAACAGCTCCTGTTTCCAAAAGCTTGGTCGCTGACTCGGTTTGATATTCCTCTTTGATCTGAGCACTGATATTGTCAACACAGATTAAGTCAGCTAGTTTCTCGAGGTCATTCATCTGCTCAGGGGGATTCTCTTTCTGCAAACGGTCTTGTTCAAGCTCATTCTGTAGGAGAGGCATTTCCCACT
>CAAKHC010002243.1:0-16189 GCA_901007825.1 Macroramphosus scolopax | reverse complement strand
TATTGCTTTAATTTATTTTATTTATAAACTTCCTTGTTATTCTACTTCCTCATTCATGAATTTCTTTGTTGAAGCAGTGGAGAAAAATACCCACCGTCACAGCCAACGATGGTCTTCAATCTGCAGTATTTATGTTAGCCACAAGAGGGCGCCACCACACCAGGATAAGGAAAATTATTTAAACTCGATTCATTGGACTTAATTATGGAGTTGCAATACATCATTGGCCTATTCATGTAAGGCTCTTATTTCTTGTGAGTCCTTCTATGACTACTTTCTCAACTCACATGTGACTCTTACTAACCAAATCTTCACTGAGAAAATCATTATTAACGTAGAGAAGGGAAGGAGACTCCGTAGACTGTTTATTAGTGATTCTCAAGACAGTGACAGACAGAGAAATAAACAGTACACAAACACGGGTCATAAGTATGTATATGGCGCACCTTCTATATCTCACATACAGTACACCCTCACACATGACTCATCCACAATATTTCCATCAAAATATTATGTGCTCTCTTGGAGGCAGTAAAGAAATAGTAGTTCTATTCCAGTTACTTGAGTGGGAGTGAAGTAATGAGGATTTCTCCACCAGTGACTTTCACATGCATTAACCTAATGCTGGCTATGAAGTGGGTGTGAGATGTGGTGGTGCGTTGAATTGCTTCAGAATGGACATAAATAAATTGTTTAATTAATAAATAAATAAAGACGCAAAAAATATGTCTTAAATTGGCAGCGTCTCACAAAACCAGTTACCCTGCAATCCCAAACCCTCTATGAGAATATTTAAGTAGAAGGGGAAACTATTTATGTGTTCATTCCCACATTTAAAAACAGTTTTGTTATTGTTCAGTATTGATTATTTTGTCTTAGATCACAAAACATCTTTACACATTCTGTTCCAAATCATTAGCATCATTGTCAGCAGTCCTCAAGCTGTCATTATGTTTTATGTGTTGGAATGTTTTGCCGTGCTTGATACATACCATATTCCACAACTGTTTCTGTCAACAATAACTGCAACAGCTAATCATAGTCACTCTCCATAACGTCATCGCCTCAGAAAGTCGAAACTTGGTGTGATGTGGGTGTTGTGTTTTTACACACGTTCAGTATTTCAGGGCAGCAGCTTGGATCAGATGAAAGGGAGGTCGTCAGATGGAAGGGACATAATGGTCGGCTATTTCAATGCCTTTAAATGGGGTCGATCAGTAATGCCAGGCCTCGAAAAGGTCAGTGATAGTCCATTTCCTAAAAAACAACATGACGGTGCCCCTTCACACACACACCATTTAACATCAACGAGATCTCCAGCTGTTCTATTCATAGCAGGACATGGATTTCGATGTAGATCTTTGCTGCAAAGCTCATTGCTGAACTGGCGCCATTAAGGCTGATGAAGTGTCTGGTGGAGTGTCTGAAAATGATTGTCAATCCCTTCCTCTTTGAGATTATTCCCTGTCAGGTACAATGAGTCAGTTTGCAGTCAGTATCTCCTGACCTCCAGCCATTTATTTTTACCATTTCCGTTACATGTGTGTGATGGTGTATGGCTATGTTCATGCACAAATGTAAACATCAGAGATAATTACTGCACCTAACAAGTTTTTGGAAAGCTTTCTTGAAGTCTTCATTAAAGATTGTGTAGATAAGGGGATTGATCAGCGAGTTGAGGTACCCCAACCATGTGAGAAAGTCGGCCATCTCCATTGAAGTACTGCAAGAACCGCAGGTGTTGACGATCACCTCCTTGACAAAAAATGGCAGCCAACAAATGACGAATGCCCCTATTATCAACCCCAACGTGGATGCTGCTCTGCGTTCCCGTGAGCCTGAGATCCGGGGGCCTTGGTAAAACTGACTCTTGCGTGATTCACTGCGTGAGTCATGGCGACGGGACTTGTACTGGAAAGCCTTCACCGAAGCACGAACCCGCTCACGTGGAGGCTCCTCAGTTGATGGTTCGGAGGTAGATTTCTCCGGTGGGCTAATGGGGTCTGGACTTCGAGGCCCCCCGACATCGTCACCATCTCCAGCAGGGTAGGATGACGGGATCATGCTCCCGTTGGTCATGCACGAGTGACGGCTAGCCCTGCTGGCCTCTCTACGCATATAAAGGGTTTGAGCAGCCCGGTAGATTTTATAGTAGAGGATGAGGATGAGAAGCAGGGGGATGTAAAATGCCCCAAGGGTGGAGTACAGGGTAAAGGCAATGTGATGATGGAGGATGATGCATTGGTCTTCCTGCTCTGCGTCCCCAGTGTAGTGCCGCCATAGTAGAGGAGGAAGTGAAATGAGGATAGACAAGAACCAAACCACAGCCACCATCCCTCCTGCTCTGGCCCCTGTACGTTTCCGTGAGTACTCCACCGCATCAGTAATGGCCCTGTAGCGGTCAATGGCGATTGCAGCCAGGTGGAGGATGGAGCATGTGCAACAAGTGATATCCACACTTAACCAGATGGCACACACCACCTTACCCATGACCCATGTCTCCTTTTGGATGTAGATGATACTGAAGGGCATGACCAGCACAGCCACCAGCAGGTCGGTCACTGCTAATGAGCAGATAAGGTAGTTGGCTGGGTGGTGCAGCTTGCGGGTGACTGCGATAGCTGTGATCACAAGGCAGTTGAAGAACGTGGTCAGTACAGCCAGTACGGACAGCGTGAATATGAGCAGGATCTTACTGGGAGGGAGTCTAGTGGTCTCCAATGAGTCACAACCACTGCTGTTCGTAGCGAACGCCTCTTCAGTACAATTGGGAAAATCCATTCTGAAAGCAGGATGGAATCAGCATTAGACATCAAAGAGACTTCATCTTTCCGCTTTGTATACTTGTTGTTGTTTAATCACCCCAAAGTCAAACAGTTAGTATTCTGAAGTATAACATTCTTATACAGCAAAACTATTCTCAATCTTCCTCTTTAGAAAAACCAAAGTCGATGATTTTCATTCCTGCACTTGTCAAAGTGGATGAAAGGAAACATTTCTCATTCAAACTGTGCTTTTAAAGAGAATGGACTTCAGGAACTGTGTTCTAGGTCAAGGCCTGAAACATGAATAGGGTGGCAATGCTTTGAAATTCCTTTTTTTTTTCAGCCTCAAAACTCTAAAAGTAAAAATCCAGCAATCAAGTCCAACCTGTTAAGGCTCTACAGGGCTGCCTCCAGTGGGTTCAGTGTAGAGTGGACATCCTGTTCAGGGCTGTTCTTGCTTGCGAGTTCCCCCACCTTTAACATCGACACCTGGGAGACACAGAGCGAGAGAAAGAGAGGAAACAGTGAGTGAAAGAGGTTCAATAGACTGTACAGAGAAAGAAGGCACAAAGAGTCAGCCAAGGACAAATACACTTATATGAGTAAAACTGTAGATGCATTGAATGAGTTAGTGTTTGCATGTGTAGGTTTAAATCATTAAATCAACTGTGGATCTTCTTGTCAGATGGTTAATCAGTGTTCCCCTGTGTGACCTCGGCATCTCTAATTGCGGTTAGGATGGAAATGATCAACCTGAGTTTAAAACGGGAACGGACATACTTTCATTTAAATATAAAAACTAAGAAAATAATCTACATAACCAGCTTTGATCTAGTTTGTAACTGTATGTTTAATGGTTTACCATTAATTCAGCAGATGTTGCGGTGATCAGAATGATCAGGTAGGAGAATGGCTGCTCGCCGTCATTCTCCGCATTGCTCAATATCTGGAAGACATGAGTGGGAACTGTTGCTATAGAAACACAAGAAGAAGCCCTACAGTACTTTCAATGAATGGGATGATAAAGCAGAGGCAACCAAACTCTGACTGTCAGGTCTTTACTGAGACCGTTCTATTCCCAACTGGAAGGTGCGGGGGTAGACGGGTGGGGGAGCAGGGCGGAGAGGGTTCATGAGGACTAAATTAGATAAGAGACTCCGGTTCAATTAATCTCAACACATGGCAAAAGGCCATAGAATTCAACCGGAAAACATCCATTTCCCCTTCTGGGCAAAAACGGTGTTCTTTAAAAGGGCTTTAACTGATCCACCATAGCAAACCCGGAGGTAACGACACAGAAAGCAGCCGTGCGCTTACAGTAACTGCACGCATGGTGTTGTTGTTTGTTTTCACCGGAAAATTCTCTGTCTTTATTTGATGCCAAGTCGGCTTTATAGCTTTTGATACGGCACCAATTAGAATGAAATAAGAAAATCCAGGGATCTTTTGTCAAACTGTACATGGGTTTGATGTGTCATGTTGTAAATGAGTACTGGTGCTGTAGGTTAGTGTTGCTGTGGGAGGGGATTTTGTTCAAATCTATTAAAGTTAGTTACTTCGAATATTGTATTTGTATCAATCACAGGTGATATTTAATGTATTGAATGAATTTCTCATTGATTTGGTGGTTGTTGTGCAGTGATGATTACTGGGTAATGCTGATGTTGTCCAATGTCCAGTCTGCTGTTTGATCATGTGACCAGACGATACGGTACATGTGAGCTAGTTTGGGCGTAAAATGTGAGAGACTGTCAAGGCTGACAAGCTGAGCTGCACATCTACAAGCTGAATGAGCAGTGATGCCTCACGGACATGGAAGTGGAAAGACAGGAGAGAGAAGAACAGGGTGAGGGGCTAGCAAAGCCCCCTAAATTAGATTCTTTTGACTTTTGCATTAACAGTCGCCAGCCTGCAGACAAAACACCTCCTGAAGCAGCATTTGTTTTCTGCAGCAGGTAATGTTCAGATAAGAAGCTGGATCTAAGCTTAGTCCTAATTCATGATAAAGTCAGGCTATTGTCTCAGATATACACAAGTTAAACATACATTATTTTAGGCTTACTAGGCTACAAGTTGAATAAATGATGTGGTGTTCTTCATATTTCAGCACATTGACCATGAGAGCGACATCCAAGGTTCGGATGGCCTTCTCTTTCACTCCAATCCAACACACAGCTTGTATAATCTGTGTACGCCTGATGGTGTGTATGTGTTTCATAACTAGTAACTAGCATGCACAGGGCCCGTTATAACGGCCTGCACTGGGACCCGTCGTATCTGTGTCATTTAGTACCCGATCCCCATGCAACCTGTACTTAATGACACCGATTCACTGGCCAGACACTAAAAAAAATAATCTAAAAATTAAAAAAAGCAATGTGTTTGCAATGTGTTAATAATGTATTCTTGCAGCACACAGTAAACATCGCTGCCTCGTCTGCGTTTCCCAACTCACTGTTGACATAACGAGTCCGGGAAAACAGCAGCTCTGACCTTTTGGCACAAAGTTTAGAGTGGATTGTCAGGCATGGTAACAGAAAATAATTTCCTACGCAGTTTGGACGCTTTAACAAAGCTGGCTGTCTGCTGAGGATACTCAGTTACGGTTGATTACGCCTCATTGGCTGGGACATAAATTTCAAATACAAGCGATTTCACAGCTTCTCCGAGGATAATTCCTTATCTGCTGTTAACGAGGAGTATTTGTGTCTTTACGCCTGCTACTTGAGTCTTTAAAGGTGGTAAAATGGACTTATTTTATGATCCAAGGCAATTCTGCATCCTTCATTATTTACACTTAAATGTGATTGGAAGAAAAACCTGGTTCTGGTTTGTGCACAAATGTATATAGAGTGATAAAGCGTGTGGCACTGCATGCACTGACTGACAGTCTGCATTCACAACGTCAGCATGTCACCCGGTGCGACAAGGCAATCATCCGCTTGTGTCTTGAAATGTTCTATAACACAGCCTTTCTGTTCAAGGCCATCTGCAGATAAGCTCCGGTGAGCGCGCGTGAATCGGCTCTCTGCTTTATACTGACAAAAAAAAAAAAAACAACCTGCTTGAATTCAGAGAGCAGAGAGAACAGCCTCATTCCCCTGACTGAAGGCCAAATCCTTTATTATAATGTAACAGCAGCTTTCAGGTGGTCTTTCAAGATTCATTTTTTGTATTAATTATAGACTCATTACGCATGGGGGGGGGCAATAAGATAATCTAACGACCCACCAGTGCATCTGGATGCCGTTCAGTAACTTTCCAATCTGCAGTTTTCTGTGCAACAATCTCATGAATATTATTAATATCCTCACCAGAACCTTGTTTTGAATATCTGAATATACTTCATGTTTATATAACCATTCGTCACGTACACTCTCACTTGGAAATATTCAGTAGGAACTTCTTCTGCTTAGCTGCATTCCATGGTGCTTGTACTGTGTGGAATAGCAGAATTTTATCTGATCCTCTCCTCAGCACCCAAAACAACTGCATGCATTTTTTAAAAATACAAAATCTAAATCGCAAGATGATTTGACAGCATCATGAAGCCATAGTGACACTGCGGCAAATGGAATAGAGGAATCTGCAGTACTGATGAAGCAAATACAATATAATATACTCTGATCTGTCAGTATTTGATTAAAATCGACATTTAATGAAAATAGGAGATAGTTAGTCTTCAGTAATCCACTCACTTAAATGGAGTTCATCTCCTCAGAAGCTGGCTGACCTTTTCAGTATACCAGATACCGACACACAGCCCGGGCAATAAAGGAGTATTTCTGTCCCCTCTCATGGTCCTGCCATTATTTATTTACATCTATCTGGAGCTGTCAGTCACTGAAACACAGTAGTCACAATTCTACTTCTTTCCCGACAGCTCGATGCCCTGCATGAGCCGGGGCTTGTGTTTCAAAGGCTGCGCTCCACATGACAATCCCTGCTGCTCCTGAAGGGTTGAAAGAGACGGTCGTCAGAGAGATTAACTGTCACAGTTCAACTTATTGACGACTGCAAAACTTTTGGCTATTTGGTGTGTTGTATGTATGTGTGTATGTTTATACTGTAAAACCTTTTTTACTTGTCCTCACATTGTCCCGTAGTCATAGCTCATGTCAGTATGTCATAGACAAAAAGATAAGCAGCTATGGAGGTTGATGATGAAACGTGGCTAGAAGCTACATGCTACTTGTTAATATCTGTCTCATTTTGCAATGAACAGTCATTATCATCCTGATTACCTTGATTGGCCTCCAAAAACACTCATAACAACTTCGTAGCAGTCACTGTTCTCCCTGTTTCACTTGACATGTGTCCTCATTCCAAGCTCCACTGGATCATATATGTCACAGCTGGTATTCCACTGCGCAAGAGGATGCACGCTGTTTTACCATCAGCACTCAGTATCTGCTTCATGCAGATAGGCTGGTGAGATGCCCCCCCAAGGACTGAAATTGAGGGGAAATGTTGACGGGTTCAACCACTTACCGGAATCAAGAGGTGGATCATATCAGGCAAGAAAAAGACGGAGGATTTAGATGCGTAACTGCAGGTTTTATAATGTTGTGTAAACAGGTAATGATGTAAATGGTACAGCTCATCTATGGTTGTAAATTTGTTGATGATAAGTCACATTGGAACCGGTGATATTGTCAGTTTTGGACTCTATTTAAGTTCCTTCCTGTTTTATTTTGAAAAGCTTCCCTTCCCTGCCTGGTTTGTTTCCTGTGCCAGACCCTATTTGAGTTATTTCTGGGGTTACGTCGAAGTGGTTTTCCCCATGTGGTGAGGGTTGTTTTATTTCTTGTCGTTGTCATCAACTTACCTCCTTAGAGACTCAGTGAAGTTACATCTCATCAGAACTGGAGCAGACAACTCATCAGAACTCTAATACGTTCCTCCCCATTGGGTTTGTATTGTGTGAAGCTGCCTCACTGTCAATTCCCTTCTGCAAGCAAGAAAAACTGCAAATGCTTAAAAGCTTCAGAGGGGTCAATTACCAAGACAGGAGAAGACCTGGAAGCTATAAAAGGGGCCAAATTGAATAACAGAGCCTTTATGGAGACAAAAGTGGGGCATGCCTCACATTATTGCCCTTTATTCTGAGGCATCCGCCGGGAGAATCGGATAACTGTGACCCTGAGACTTTGTATGCCTTAGTGTGTGCAGCAAACCTTTTGTCTCTGATATGACAATATCATATTTTGTAAGTTAAACTACATAATTTAAACGGTATGCAACTCGTGATACAGCTGAATGCTATACAGTAAAGTTATTTGAAGGTGCCTTGGATAACGACAGTAGCTTTCTAACACCAATAGCCATGGACGATCGGGAGACGCACCACAACTGTACCACGGTGGATGTGACCACTGTGGCAGTTTGACCTGCCTCTGAATATCACAGTCAGATCAGCATCAAGTCATGTTCCGGGGAGTACCGTCCCTTTAGGGTGATTGCAGTCTGTTTGAAAGTCAAAGAACTTCCTCTGATCTCTCATGAAAGATCTAATATTAACTGCAGTGCAATCTCTATTTGTTCTGGGGGGGTTGCAGGTTTCTGTGTGTCTATCACTCGTCCTCGAGGACGTGACCAACATTGATTAACTAGCCAATGTACTTCTGCCCGTCTGTGCGCTAATGTGTTCATCTTAAGATGACGTGTTGTCCTCTGTATTGTTGTTATTCTTCTCTTCATGCAGCTCAAAGCATCGCATTGATCAACAAAACCAGACCTGCTGTCATCGTCGCAGTATTTTTTCCTGCTGTTGTAAGCCTTTTTATTCAGAGCTGTATTTGAGTTTTTACAACAGGATACACAAATAAACAATAAACACTTATCAAGTACCTGCAGTGATCCCCCCCGTAGTCTCCCCTGACACACACTTATCGCTGAGCTCATTCACGCATGAGGCACAGCAGCTTAACAGATTTTTTCTTTTTTAAATCTGCCAACATGCAGACAGAGTTGTTTACTAATGCGTGTGTTTGTCTAGACCAGAATGTCACAAACACACACACACACGCACACACACACACATGCACGCACACACACACACAGTCCAGGTTCATACAGTGAAATTGTTTGTAAGTAATAGCCACCCTGAGCATCCTGAGCTCTATCACGGCGGGCAGTGAGCGTGTTGTTGTTTCTTCTAATACTTACTTTAAGAGGCTGTTTGTGCAGTAATGTACCTGCATAACCTGCAGCACATGCTGTGGGCCATTCAAGCATGGCAACTAAGAACTGTAGTACTGAACCTGACAGATTGAAGGAAGCTGTCCAAGGAGAGAAGTATTTAACCTTTTAGGTGATGTGCAAAGGTGCAGGTGCCCTGGCTCTTGCAGGAACTGGGAGATGACACAGGGTTTACATTGCAACCGAAACCCACTTGTGAATAATTCACAGACTAACTAGAAGCGCTGTGGATCGTTTAAATAGGGCCCAGAGACTATGCGGCATGTCACATAGTACAAACCTCGACTGTACTATTGTGCATTCTGGGCTCAGACTGATGCACACGCTCTGGTGGAGCTTATAAGCTTGCAATGACACATGGAATGAAGCTATGTACAAGGCAGACGTTACAAATGTCGACACACGACGGATGACTAATGACACAGTAATGCCGTGTGGCAGATTTATGTACAGAGGTTATGTCATGTACCAACATCTCTTTGATAGCACTGAACACCACTGACAGCTAAGAACTGCTGAGACTTAAAGGAAGTAATACAACACGCATGCTGCAGATTAATTAGTAATGCATTTTTACGAGCGTAAATTAGAACTTCATTTTATAATACACAGATATAATGCTGGTTAATTCAGGGACATGATTGCATGTGTTAAAGCAATTAAATAATGTGCGGGGGAAAAAGGCACATCCTCCATAATTATAGGGAAAGAGATCCACTCGAGCCCTTTCAGAGAGCTAAACAGTGAATGTCACCAGTTCTCCAACCAGTACACATATTTGGATCCATTGCAACAACACGGGTTTAATTTGCAGGCAGCACCTGGTTTATAATGGATGGGAGCTGTTAACGGTGTCTGTGATTAAAGGCTGCTTTAAAAGACTTTCCCTTTCAATTAACTGAATCAATAGGAAGGCACCAGGGCTGGTAGTTTAATGTGCTGAGTCTTTAGTCGTTTGAGTGATTTCAGTGTTGCATCAAATTACATCGTCAATAAACGGCCTGATCCACTCTTGTCCTTTGTTAGAGTTCCTGTAGGATTTTAATATTCCCGACTTTGATTCATAACAGCACAAATCCAGTCCAATCAATCCTCTCCGTCCAAATAACCAGGTTACAAGGAGCAGCAAACTCTGAACCAGAGCCCATCGCCACGGTAACCAATACTACCAACACAGCCCACAGCCCACTACCCAGACCCTACAGTCAGAGTTGAAGAGGTCTTACTTTTGTAAAACACAACAAGGACAAAATATATTCTCAATTGTTCTTCAGACGTCTGATGAAGCAAATCAGAGAGTGTCTGTGTAACAGTGCTGACAAACACTGAACCTTTCTTCTTCTGCTTGCATTGACACGAATGGGAATTCAGCTGCCTAATTATTAAAATACAACGTCCTACATTTAATAACACACATCTGCTCCGAACAGATGAGAGATCTCCATCCTGAGCTGATAAAACACCAACCAAACGGAGAGCAGGATTGCACACAATTATTCCGATTAAATCAATCTTTGCATGTAAACACCAGATCGTAGTGGATCACACCCAATAGAAACAGCTGACCCGGAATCAACATTCGGAATGACCTCTGTGAGGACAAAAAGAGTGTTTATGTAAACCCAGCGAGAAGCAGAGAGACAGTGAAGAAGCTCTGCAGTAGCTTTATTAAAGCTTCAAATTATGTGTAATTCAGCTTTTCTAATCAAAGGTTAAAGTTAAGAGAATATCAACTGGGAAACATCTTATTTATTTATCATTCACCTGTAATCCCCCTTTAAATGTGCTTGTCAAGATGTCATTGAGAACAGATCTCCTGCACACTGACTCCGGCTGCAGCAGTATGTTTAGCGGCCGTTGGCACTCTGCTACCAGAGATCACATCCCGAGTTCAGTTCGTCGCGTCTAGTCAACCAAAGTGTTAGTGAACGTAAATGTGGGCATTTGTCATAACTCACCACATGAATATTGTTGAAGTAACTCATAGTTCCATTACCCTGACGTCCACGGGGGTAACCATATAACAGGTGCAGAATATACTGCAGAATATTACTAGATAACTGCCAGAAAATCTCAAGTAATCCATCTCAAATTTTGCCACTTCCGTTCACTGAGCCTCCCCTGAAAGTGCTCCGACACCCCTGGGGAGGCCCGACTCCCACTTTAATAACCTCTGGTTCAAGTGATATTGGACGGCTCCTGTTTGATTTTCTACATTTAAAAATCACATTGGAAGGATGCTGATAGCGTATCAGCCGCTTCAAGTCTCGGTTCGTCAGATGAAGTGTGTTCATCATGCTTGTTAAACAAAAACTTTTTCTCTGGTTTGCTCCCATACAGTGTTTCTATAGTCTATGCAGAGGAAAGCATGTTTCTGTGTACAAGACGATGCGGGGTTAAGTAATGTCCTGATGCAGACTTTCTCACCAAGATCCAATGGAATACAAACCCTGCTTTGCACCCTTGACTCGGAATAACATGCAGAGCATTCAGCACTTCACTAGTCCTGGAAGTTTAACACAATGTTCAAACTCAGCCGTATTTGAGCTTCTTTCAGTCCTTTCCTTTTGTGTTTGATATTTACATTTCATACCCTTTGTGTGTTTTATTCTACATCAACAGTACATGGTGTTCCATCAATAAATTCATCCCATTTACAAGGTGCAGAGTCGTGGGAGGCGGTTCCTCCACGTCGGGTGTTTCACGTGAGATCTGGGGTCCTATTCATGTGGCTTCCTTCGTGACATTCTTGAGAATGATGATGTTTTTTTTTTTTAAGAATTCCGCCATACAAGACTAAATCCTGGCACAGATAAATTATTCACAAAGCATCACAGCCCTTTAGAGAGCTCTCAAGGTGAAAAACTGTTGGAAAGGAGGACAACTTTTAAGAGGCTTAAGACTTTTCCACAGCAGGGAAGAAAATGGCAACAGCGTCGAAACGCTGAATGACGGGGAGTTATTGAAACGCTGTAGATTAAATCATGCAGGGATAATGTTTGTAAAGATGCGCTCACGTCTCCCGTCCAACACGGTGACTTAATATGACCAAAGAATGAAAGTGGCAGCTGGAATAATGAAACCGTGCATCAGGGTAATCTCAGCAAATTACAGCACATTCACAATCTCATATTGAGATGCAGTTCATTTCTTTTCCACTGAATGTCCTCACATGTTTATATAAAATAGATATAATAGATGAAGATATATATATAAGACAGGTTGGTGAGTACAAATAAGCAAATAAAAGAGAAATATCAGCATGTGATAACTATTATAGACAACAATGATGGACTTGATCAAGTTGCTGTAATTCAAGAAATGACGTTTTGTCATCTGCTGTGCATTCTGACTGCACAACGCTGGTTATACAAGTATAATCGGGTGAAAAACGTTGACAACGTGATTGTTTCAATGTCCCCCTGAAGTGAGGAGCCTGTTCATCATCATCATCATCATCATCATCATCATCATCATCATCATCATCAGCAGCAGCAGCAGCAGCAGCAGCAGCAGCAGCAGCAGCAGCATTTCTAATACAGTTCAGTGGTGTTCTGCAAAAGGAAAGTCACGATTTACAAGCACATTACTGTTTGGGTGGAATGAAAGAGAAGGGATGGCATAATAGAAAGTTCTCTCCACTGTTGTAAACATGAGAGGTTACACCGTGCAAGGTCACAGAGGAGTGCAGCAGATTGCAGTTTAAAAATGTAAATAAGCTTGAGAATGAGCTGCAGGGGTTGGATTGAATTATGTTGTCCTGTTTTCCAGCAGGTAATGGGATCAAAATAAAACCTCCCTATCCATTAGCCTTTGTTCCACTCAACCCTGTCGGTGCCTAAAGAGAGCATGCCCACAGCGCACAATGTGCACCTGGGGATGTCTGTGCTTTGAGAATACTCTGATTACTAGGAGTTGGCTCATCAAGATTAACCTGAGTGTCTTTCTCTCTGCTCCCCATTACAGATCCTGACAAGCTGTTTCATTATCTCATTCATTCAATAAATAACAGAGAAGCTCATTAATTAGCGGAGCATTAAACTCCTAATTGGATGTTAGTTTGTTATTCAAGAACTATTTAAATTTAACGATTTTATGAACGTCAGTCATTTCCTTTAAGAGCTTTTTTTTGCCCTCAGTGTCAAGTCAGCTTCAAATCGAGATAAAATCTCAGCGTGTCTCTTTGCAAGTTCTTAAATGTTTGCTTAGATGGAATCTTTTTGGAAAAAAAAGTATATCAATCTCCAATGAAGCACATTAACTACCTGATAGAATGTTTAACTTCTCTTATCTTAATTTAAAGTTACACTTAACTTATCTCAGCTTGCAAAGTGCTTCGAAAATCCGTCAAGATCAACAGAAATCACTTCTGATGCTCCTTTATGCAGTTGAAATAATGTCACATTGTTTTTAAAATTAGTAAAAGTTATATATTACAGAGGCTGAAAAAAAGGTAATTGGGAAATGTTACGTCTAAGCCAGCTGGAACGGAGTTGGCAGGCTGCTGTCATTGATCAATGCTGAGGTAATACTTCAGGGAATGACAAACACTTGTCATGGGTAGACAGCATGTTAGCGCACCACTTAACTGGACCAAAGTGATGCTCGCAGGTGCATTTGCGAGCTGTTTACTCTGCCTTTGTTGTGTGGATGATTAGCTACCGAGCCTACAAACTGAGGAGAACTAATGAGAGCTGTTCAGAGTCTGTTGCTCCTGTTTTGTTTGGCAGGCTGCTGTCTGGCTCTGATAGTGCACATGTTTGTGCAGGATTTGAATGGCTAGATTGAAGTTAGATCTCCATCTATGTTGACGGACACCGAACACGAGTTTCACTTCGAAGCTTTGGTAATTTGTTGCAATGGATGTGTTCTTGAGATTGTTGAATTTATAGAGCAATCTATTTTTGAGACCTTACCCTCAGCTGCAGACCAGTTAAGACTTTAAATCCTGTCCATGACTTCATCTTTCACAGACCGATAGTCTTCATGGCACGACGTTGTTGCATTTCAATATTGTGCAAAAGTCAGCGGGTCATATGTTTTTCATTTCTATTCAGTTGTGTATAAAAGCTTGCCACTTTCCGCCCTCAGTGTATCACTAGTGCGCTCCGCCTCAGATCAAGTGTGCATTAGTCTGTGGTTATAGGCTACCCCCGCCTGGGTCTGAGGGTTGCTAAGTGTCGCCACAGTGGTACTGGATAGCCCTTGATCACCTACAATTGGACTCGTGTTGAAAGGTAATAAAGCAGACTTGTTCTATCATATCATCACACCAACGGATGAGACAGCCGTCTTTAGCAGCACTTTGATCCAACTGCACATAGAAGAGTCACACGCTCCCCATTGTACTGCATTCAAGATGGGATTCTTTGCATCAAATAGTATTTGGATTTCGAGTAAATGGAATATTGGTGAGTCCAGCATGAAAGTTTTTTGCATAATAAATCTATCTCAAAAATAAGTTGTCTTTTGTTCTTCCGGCTTGCATGTGGCATGTGTGTACACACCGTTTAAGATCCAATCTGAGTTCGTCCTGCATGTTCGTCCATACATGAGTGCATTTCACTGACACCCCTGCAATGTATCAATTAGAGGTAGGATGCTACGTAGGTTCATGAAAGTCACGGTTATCTCAAACACGCACCCGCCAACAAACACTCATGCACACACTGCCCTGCCTGCATCTACAACCCTCCTACACACACCAAGTTAACAGCTTTGAATGAAGCCAGGATGAGTCATTGAGGTCAGAGCAAATTCTCGTGAGATGAGTAATGGACAAGTGCTTTACAATCAAATAGATTTTTCAAACACTCTTATGTTTGAACCAGCTCGGCTACTAAATACCGGGTTCATCACTTCTACATCAAATAAGGCATTGCTCATATATGTAACATTCCTCCAGTGGTCTATGAATAACTGACACATGACATGTGTGTCAGTTCCCAGCTGAAATTAGCTGAAGGGGAAAGTAGGAGAGGGGGAGCTATTCCACTTTTTAGTTGGTTAATAGTGCAGAAGCAACAAACACCAACCTAACCAGTTGAGTTACAGCAACACATTTAAATCAAATGTTACAACACCGTAATAAATCGTTGTCCTCCATTCAATCCTCCATCAAGATGTCAAGTTATACAGGCAACCAATTAAAAGTAGTCAGACCTCAGTTCTGTCCTCCTGATGGAAATACAGCAAACTACAACGTTCTGATGAAGACGGCCTTCTTTAAATTGCTATTGTTATTTTGGATCTCTCTCCCCTCTCTCTCATATCTAATCCTCTTTCTCCCTTTTTTAATCCGGTTCCTCCCTTGCTGGACTATCGGCAGATCTTCAACCTCAGGGACAGAGGATGTCGGACTGTACAGATTTTAAAGCCTGTTAAGCTGATTTGTGATTTTGAGCTGTATAGATGAAGAGATGGAACGTGATGCGTTCACTGACAGTTCACTTGTTTCATTCAACAGTCATTCAGTTTAACAGCTTCATGAAGGACAATCATGAACTCTTTATTCTTCTTGCACAAGTTACAGCATGTGAGGAGACATATTGTTACAGGTTGAATATAAATGTCATTCTTAATAATCAATGAATCAGAAGTTTCAAACACTCGGAGCACAAAACTCCACCAGATCCCATGTAAAGAAAAGAAGAGGCGATTTTTGTTATGTTGCATGAATCTGCCCTGAAATATAAAGAATCCTCCAACAAGTCAGGTGACAATCAGAATCCTGCTGACGAACTCAATCAAACACTATAGACACCAGAGAACAACATCATGTAAACACTGTTTGTCTGATATGTTAGTTTTACAAGTGATGTTCAGTTCAGTTTAATAAACTCAGCTGATGAACCATAAATCCCGAGTCCAGCATACAGAGGCTGAGTGAATGTGGTCTGGACTCTGTGGAGGAGAGTCGTGGTTTTAGAGACGCTGTAGAAGGACAGAACACCTGCACTGTGATCCAGGTACACTCCGACTCTGGAGGACTGAGGACCGGAGACATCAGATGAGTTGTTGTTGTACATAAATTTATAACTTCCTTCATCACAATATAAAGACCAAGATTTGTTATTCCATCCAAACAAACATTCAGTCCCACTTCCTGCTCTGCTGATATTCTTGTATGTGAGTGCTACATCAACTCCTTCCCCTCTCCACTCCACCTCCCAGTAACAACGTCCAGTCAGACTCTCTCTACTCAGGACCTGAAGGCGATCAAT
>CAAKHC010002242.1:71451-85777 GCA_901007825.1 Macroramphosus scolopax | reverse complement strand
ATTCTATAATACCTGACACTAAGAACCATGTTGTATTCTTTAAATTACAATGAGCTCTTTATATCTATATTGGAAACAAGCATTTTAAAAATAGAATGCTTGTTGTCTTGCAGACAGACCTGACAACACACGAGTTGCACAGTTCGGCATCATGGTGAAGTTATTTCAGTATATTTTGATTCCTTAATTGCAAATAAATCACAGCGAATCTCATTTGGAAGCAGCAGTTATCCAGATGCACTTCCTGGAGACGGCTGCAATCTGCAACTTGACCACTAGATAACACTTAATCTTACACACTGCTCCTTTAAATGGAAAGGGTAAGTTTTCATTAAAAACATTCACAACATAGTTACATGCTTAGGCCACCGTAGAGGATATATGTTCCCACCGTAGAGGATATAAGTTCCCAGTGGCTTCAGCAAACTAAGGCCTTTCCCTGTGTTCTCCCCACACAGGCAGTCCAACACGATGTCGACTCCCTCTGGAGAGATCCTGAAACATTAAGACCAAAGTAAATTAAATAATTAATGCAAAACAATTATCATGCAAACGTGTTATCTGCAAACACTTTTTGGAGCAGATAAGATCAGGTGAAATCAAAGGTTTACTTCTTACAACCAGTGTTGTTCCTTGTTTATGACTGTGGGAATAAATGAACACTTGCAATAGATGTTCTGTAAGTCCATATATTACTGCCTGTGAGTCATACTCGCGAGTCACCTCAGGTTTTGTCTAATGATGCATTCTAAAGATATGAGCACTGCTTCCCGAGAGTATATAGAACTTGCAATATTTTCACTTTTTCTCTGTCTGCAGATTCATCACGAAGATCTTACTGACATTTTACAATATTCATACTATTCCTCATCAGTAACATATTTGTTCCAGAAGTTGTATGTTTTTATCTCACCCAGAATTAATCAGACAACCAAGTCTGTCATAATTAGACTAATTAAAATGCATAGATCTAAAAGAATGAAAGGCATGCAATTATCAATGGGACCATAATCCCGTTCTTTCTGCGATGTGGCCCTGGACACCTGCTTGGCTAAACTGCTTGTCGGTCTTGTGATTCCCATGGTTTTTCCTTTTGTTAAGAGACTAATTTAATTGTACTTTGGTCTTGATCCTGAAAAGAATGTGTGGGCCAGAGGGATGAAAGGCATATTAATCCACTACCGCCGTTGATAAGTGGGCAGAAAGCATGAAACACTCAATGTGTATGAAAAGATATTTCATTGCCTTTGCATTATAATCTGAACTTTTGGACATACACTTCATACATGTATGGTGCAAATACACTGGGCAGTGTATCCACAGATAATAGTGAGTGGAGGAGGCAGCACGAGTCCCCCAAATAATCATAAGCTTTGAAATGTCTTAAAATAAGGATGAGAAATTCACAGCATGATTGTAGTAAACTTGTGTCATTTTAAATCAAATCCCAGGCCTTAAAGTAAATGTGTAGGCTATCAAAGCTAATTGGCTCAGTTGCTCCATTTCTCCAGTGCAGACCTCCGCCCTACACATTGCTGTTAGGATGAACGTGGGTTGCCATGGAGACCCCAGCTGCACAAGACCAAATAAGGCAAGAGCTAACATCTGCACCCTTGCTGAGTAAGGTCCATGTTTCTCATGGTATAGCAAACGAGCCTGATGATGCTTTCATGATACATTAAGTGAAACGTATTACAAACTCTTGGGGCCCATATCAGTAGCTTCCAAGGTATCAGTTATAGTAGAGAGAAACTTTCCAAGCTTACTTTTTCACTTCTTGAATATAATCAACATTTCTGTCGAAGATGTGAGTCACAGATTCTCTGATGGCCGCATGTTTGAAACATGAGGCGATCCCAAAGACGGTGACATTAGGTAGAGTGGAGCACAGCTGAGCCACAGCTTGACCCTGAAAATAACAAACAGAAACCTTCTATCAGTGGCCAGCAGTGTTAACTCTAAATGTACAGTGCTCCAAGAAATCTATCCACTATGGCATAATCCAAAATTATGTATTGATATGGACAATATGTGCTGTATTAACTGATTATCTTCAAAGCAATACTTTTAACTGTCTTCTGAATATTAATGTCATGATCATTTCAATCTCTCCAAAATGTTCATTACACAAAAGTATGTTCAAAACAGTTTTACTATCAAATAATACAAGATAAGTATCTATTTTGAGATGGCACTGTGTCATTAACAACAGCTATTAAGCGATAACTGTGAACACACAATGTTCCATTGAGACATACAAAGCTGTCAGAGCTTCATTATATACCTAAACTTTTTTTGTGGCTATGAGATGGTCATGAAAACAATTGACTTACTACGCCACCTCCAGCTGAGTGGACCAGCACTGACATTCCCGCTCGCAGATTGGCAACCTCAAAGAGCATCATATAGGCAGCAACAAAGTTCAGAGCAAACGCTGCAGCCTCTGCAAAAGTCATTTCATCTGGCAATTTGTAGACAAACTCCACGGGTGTGCAAACAACTTCTGCCCAGGCATTGTAATTTACAAAAGCCATGACTCGGTCGCCTATCTGAAAGAAACATATGGTAGCTGGATGACAAGCAGACAGTATTGAATAAAAAACAAGTGGCACTGAGGAGGAATTATGAATTAAATGTCTCATTACTTGCAGCACATATCTGCTTCTATGTTGATGCAGGGTCAGAGATGGACTAAATTCATTCACACATAAATGCAAGCTGTAATTTCACCAACCTCAAATCCTGCTGTGTTTTCACCCAGCGACTCTACGATTCCAGAACATTCAAACCCAGGAACAAGAGGAGGTTTTGGAGGACTATCGATTGTCCCCTGACGGACCATCAAATCCAGGAAATTCAAACCACTGAAATAAAAAATAAATAGGACCAGTTTGCTTTTGTTAAATTTCCCACATTCAGAATTTTGACAAAACAATTCAACAGAACTGTCTAATATTTTGCTTTTCATTGTCTTATATTAGCGTATTTATACCTATGTAGAGCATTGTGTATTGCCATGTGTACAAATGGTACTGTAGAAAAAATTTGACTTGCCTACTGACAGCTTTTAAATCAAAAGTATGTTTAGCCTGAGCTACAGGGAGATTTAGGAAAGCTTAGTGTTATTTATTCTAATATTATCAGCAATGAGTCACAGGCTATTCCTTTGTGGCTACAAGGTCAGTGTTGTGGCTAATTCTGCCTCCACTTACCTTAACTTGCAACAAGCCTTATTTCTAACCCAACCATTTATCTCAGCCACACCTAACCATCACCAAAGTCTTAGCCCCAACTGAGAATGTCTAAGAGGAGAGTAACATAATTTGATAAGGGAACAGATATCGACGTAACACCGGAATCGAGATACATCCCGCATAAAAAAATGGAAAAGGTACCAACACTTTTCAAATAGTTGTCATGAGCTCCACTGTAATTTTCAATTGTAAAAAAGAAAAGAAGCAACAGTTGTTAAATTAAAATAGCCAGTTCCACTGAATGAATGTTGTTATAAATGCAGACTAGACTGCCTTGCTGCTGGATAATAGCCAGCAAACACTAGAAAAGACCTGTGGCTTCGTGGCTGCCATATTTTCCAATTTATGTGGTGTTTCTATCGGTCATTATAAAGTGAATCATAATATGGGTGGTTCAGAGATCATGTCATCATCTACATATAAAACACTGCACTGTTATTCACAGATTTACCATGCTTTGACGCGGATCTTCACTTCACCATTCTGAGGCTCGGGCATTGCCTTCTTGCTTACTCTGAGTTTGTTTAGACCACCAAAACCTGAAAGTATCACCGCTCGCATTTCTTTGGCATCCCCGGTCGATTCCACGTCTGCTATTTTCTTCTCCACATGTTTGTCTATCATGTACTCGGTTTCCTCCGTCATATCTGCTCCCTCTTTAGCCATGTCGGAGACCAGCTGCTCTGCGTCTCTGCTCCTCCTCGGGGTTCAGACTGATGCGCTGTGTATCCTACACAGGCGTTGTGTGGCAGGATGCCTGCTTGCCCACGGAGACCTCGCCGTCTGCAGCTTCATTTACTCATGCAAAAACATAACCCCGAATATCTTTTTCCAGCGACAGATATCCTGTAAATCGAATAAAGTTTGTCATTTTCAAAGCACTGGATGTAATTGGTCCCTGTACGTCGTTGCCATATGCAGTGTAAGTATGAAATGCACCATCTGCTGGTGAAATGTGCACAAAATATATATTACAGTTTCATGCAACTCATACACCCATAATGCATCTAAAATGTTGCAACAAGTGTGGTGCCTTCATGTGCACCTGGAAATCCAGCACTCCTCCTCACAGCCGTCGCCCCTCATGTGGTACCTATACGTCTGTTTGCACTTGTTCTGTTCCTGGCCGTTTTTGCGTTGAATGATTTTGACGCACCTTTTCCACACGTGTAACTTGAGATAAACCTATGGTTCGGTTTGGAGACGAGATTTATCTGAAATGAAGATGGAGCTTTTTCCGCAGCAGCCATTTTCACATGACATTTTTTGGTAAACACGCGTGACTAATGACATCAATTAAGGTTCTGTTCAATAGGTCCAGAGGCTTCATTAACGTGATTGGTTACACTTGTATGGATCTTCTTTCAGTGTCAAACTGGCATCTATGAAAAAATAAGAATGTCAGTGTACAATAATAATAACAATAATTTTGTAGATGCATATCTTGAAATACAACTTATACCAGTAAGAATGTTGTTTGGAACATCTTTAATAACCATTTGCAAGAAGAAATATGGATATCTAGAATGTAATCACCGATAGGAGTTTGGTGTAGCCAAATGAACAGCTCCAATAAATGTTTCTCACTGTGTTAATGTTAGTCCTCAGTAAAATGTAATTTGTGCAGTTAGTTTAACATTTTGTTTTTTGATATTAGTTAGTTACAGTTGCATTGCACAATTGGGTGATAAAATGTGGGGTTTTCTGTAAGCTAGTTATTTAAAATTCTAAAGACATTTGACCCATATAAAAAAAACACAAATTAGCAAAGTCTAATCTTTCAAGCATGCGTTTTGCCTAACCCTGGGCAAAACATCTGCTTCTTTACTAAAATAAACATTTGATAAGACTTTAGTTTGGCTAATAATAACCAAGAAGACGAGAGAAGTACTATTGCCCTCTGTTGGACATATTTTAATCTAACACAGTTTGTAATCAGGCGTTTTTTATGCTGTATTTCCTTATCTGCCGATTATCAATTTGATATGCAGTAAGTCTGTTAGTTATCAATGAAGCTTATTTGGTGGTCAGACTCCTCATGATCAGACCATGTATTTGTCAATTCATTGTTATTTGTGGTCGGCAATTTTAAAAAGTGTTTTTATTACTGCTTTAAGAAAATGTGTCAAAATCAATTATCGTTGACCAGGTGTTAACTTGATAAATATCTTGACTATGTTTGCGTATAGAAATATTTAAATAACTAGAAGTCAGTCAAGTAAAAATAGGATTTGTGAGCCACTGTTTTTTATTGCAACATGCATTGTACATAGATTGTAGCATAAATACAATAAGTCCTTATGAAGCCTAATGGTAAAACATTCATTTTGAATTTATCAACTTCAATGTTACAATTAGGCATACAAAATGACCCCAGTGTCAGGTAACATGGCAAAATAATGCTCCGCAAACTTGTTTATTTATCGGTTCAAAACTAAGATTCATGTCATTCTCCAATATTGAGGATAACTTGATAAATATCCCTTGCAGGACTGTTTATTGATACACCAGTATCAGCATTATCATCATCATCAACCCTGAGAATATCCCAAACAGAAAACATGACCTAACATTTTACCAAGTCATTTTGTGCGCTTTGCAGCCTTTCATGTTATGTTAAGATATAATCTGTGAAGATATCTTAACAACATTACATTTATTCCACATTTTTGTGTAACTGTGATAGATAATGACTGTATTTCACCCACTGGCACATTACACATTATATGATATCCTCTTTCAAACTGTACATTCATAATAGATAGGATGAAAATAGCAAACATGTATGTGGAGGAAATTTGTACTAAACTTTTGGAATATCTGTAAATATTCGCAGTCCATGCATTCCTTCAATCTCATGCTTGAGTGCCTGTAAAGGACAAAACAAAACAGCCTTTGAATAAAATTCACTTAGCGCCAGTACAGAAATCTATTCCAAAAAATTTCCACCAAATTTAAGGCATTAAAGCAAGGCAATATAAATGAGTACAAGAACTAATACATTTTTATATTTTTCAGCAACACAGGTAATATGAGACTCAGGTCATTGTAATAAGTTGATGTTTAAGTTACCTGATTGACCAGCTGGTGTTGCTGAATAGTCCTTTTCCCTTTGAACTCATTGGACTCAATGTGGATCTCATACATGGCCCCACAACCGCCTTAACACAGCAAAAGGTCACACAAGAATATAAACATATTTTAGAGCCAAGATGATGTAGTTCCATCCTGGTAACTAGGCAGCTCTAAGGGGTGCTGAATAATGTAATCAGCTGTTATTGGGCTTTGTCCTGATCCAGTAGTCTGATTCTCTCATCAGATGATCCTGGTTACAATACTTCTACAATATTAGGACATCGAGTTTCAACCGCTGTATTTTTCAGTGATTATGCAACTGACCGGGCTGTTATTATGTCATAATGCTCTGTATGTATATGAAAACAAACCAAAAACAGTTAATGTATAAATGTTAGAAGTGAAGAGACACAACTGTAGATCAACATCAATAGTTTAGTGGCTTAACTAAAGCGAGTTTAATTTCGTTTTGCCTAATTGTGGTCCCTGGTCAGAACCCAACACGTGATGGAGCTTTGTTTACCTGAAATATCCACAACTTTGAGCGATGAGGCAAGCGGGAATTTCTCTTTCAGTATTTTTGCGATGTGGACCTCTCCGTCTGTCTTGGTGGACAGACATCTCTGCACCTGACCAGAAACAACAACCTGAAGAAGCAGCAACGAGACGCAGTGAGCCGAAGTGTCAAGTTAGCAAATTTCTGCCAACCAGCATCACAAAGTCACCCGCTAGCTAAGCGGCGATGGAATGGACTGTTAAAATCGATTTACCTGATTACAGCGAAGAACCCGTAATGCAGACAAGATAGTGGAAGTCCCTTTAAAAGGAAACATTGTGAAAATAAAACGTCTAATTACTCATGGGATTTTATGAACACTTCTTCGGGATCTCGCGTCCTTCGGCGATGTCGTCCCTGTAATATGACGTCAAACATCCGGGTACTTGTAGAGCGTTTTTTGTATTTGTAGTCATGAAACTACGGACCTTTTTCAATCCGGAGCCTCTCCACTAGTTAAAAACTGTGCCAGAAGTAGAATGAACAACGCCTGCAGTACCATTATTAGCCACAACAAAGAGGGAATTAGCAGTGGCCCTGTGTATAGTTTTATTATTGTCTATACACCCCGAAAAATGACCGAGGTTCAGACTTCGGATACCTCATTGGTAGGTAGGGTTCTGCCATGGTCACAAAAGTAACAGCTTGAAACTTTGCATCAACAAGCTATATAACATTCTAAAGGCAAAAGAAACCCCCCAACGGGACCTCTCTAAATATCCCCTTCCTCATGTATCATTCTTACTAATGAGTCTTAAAAATGTTCGCATTGAATAATGCTGGAAAGGGAAGCTTCCCACATTGGCTCATGCTTGGTACCAGAGCACACGGACAGCTGACATCACTGTGTTCCAGCAGTGGTTGGTATAATGCATGAAGACATTATTTTGTCCTATGAGCTGGAAAATCACTTCTGCTCATGCAGGCTATGCAGGAGGAGAATAGTGATTTCTATACCAACAGTATTTACAGTGATCCAACAGTATTCAAAGGGCTTCAACGCAAGGCCAGTCTCACTTACGGTGATATTATTATTCTCTGCTCGTTCCCATCTCTTACACCCTCTGTGTCTGACTGAATTTCTGAGTAATGTAAAGTTATATCAATTTTAAAGTGGAATTCATGATAGTATGACACTCTAAAATAGGTAGTTAACACCGTCAGTAATGTTTTAGATTTTAGGGTTTCAGTCCAACCCTATCAGTCTCAACAACAACAGACCCATGCGGATGTTGAATGCTCTGGCTCCTTTTTAAAGTTCAAATTAGCATTTTCATGGAAGCAACATGTCTGAAGGAGAGCCTTATCTCTCCGTGCAGGTTGTGGAGCCCTACATTAATGTAGGCAGAGGAGCAATTAGTGTCTATTGACAGTGGGCTCTTGTTTCTTTTCACTACAGGCCTGAGCTTGTTTGTGCAGTGCAGAGTTATGGGCACTAAACAAAGCCAGACGGCCATCAAGGAACCCATCCTAATGTCACGAATCCTCCTAAAGAGCAGATCATTGTCAGAGCTTCTGACGTCATTGTCCTTTTAAAGACACGATGTTGTCAGAGTGCTAACAGTGTGCAGGTACAGAGACAGAGATGGACAGAGCTGCTTTCCCTATACTGACTGTAATTATTCCCCTCCTCGGCTGGACCTGCTATGCTGAGAGTGATCAGGAGGCCCTTTCCTGCCCAGATCACCAGGAGGGCTTTGACGGCTCCTGCTATGAGTTTGTGGGTCTGCAGCGATCTTTCCTCAGTGCCCAAGGATGGTGTGAGAGAGATGGAGGACACATAGCCTTCATCCTGAACGATGAAACGCAGCAGTTCCTTCAGAAGCACCTGGATCCAGAAAAGGACTGGTGGCTTGGGCTCGCACCTGCAGCACCAAACCTCACCCTCGACTCTGCTGCCACCGAGGGTGAGAGGGCGTGTGACATAAACCTTATGTGACATTGCATGTATTTTTGCAACTTTAATGTGTTTACATGTATTTGAATCTAAGCTTGATAAAGGCCATGTTGCAAATGCTAAGAAACGTTTGAAAATTGACCTTTATTGCTTCATGTACTCTATATATTTATAAAAACGACGAAATGTCATTACTAAACAGATTAATGTCTTTGTCGCTATCTCTTTAAGCAGCTGTCATGTCATTGTAGAGATTTAAATGTGTTTGTTTATTGTTGTTTAGTTTGAATGCTGTGACATTTGGATATCTCTGTTAAGCAGCAGGCACAATGACAGATATTTCTCATTCACCTTCGTTTTTCAATAGGCTACCTGTCAAGTGGCCTGATTTACAAATGTCTCTTTACTACCCTTCACGGTGATGCCTTTGTTGTTTTTTATGTTGGATCCCTAAATTGCACGTTTGACAACTAACCTTATGAAAGAACTAAAGAATAAGAATAACCCTTCCTCAGCCGTAGGGATGGCATCTGCCATATTTTGCTCAAATAGCAGAAATTAAAATTATTAATGAAATAACATGAAATTAGAAGATTTTTGTAAACATTCTTAGGTGCTCTCGCATGGCTGGATGGCTCAGATGTCAGCTATAATAACTGGGAGGACATGCCAGATACACAGGCAGCCTGTGGACATGTCCTGAGACATTCAGGCTTCCAGTGGGCAGCCACAGGGAACTGCAGCCAGGAACTTAACTTCATCTGCCAGTTCGGTATGCAGACACACCAAACCATCAATAGCCTTATATCAGTCTTATAGATAATGTTTTTTCTGTTTTTAATTCTTCATTTTCTTTCAGATTCTGGGAAATTTATTGCATGTGATGGCCAAAACGCCACATTGCAATGTGGTTCCGGTCAAGTTATAGAGATAGACGACAGCTTCTATGGTCGAAAAACAATTCACTACTGCCGATCCAAACTCACGCTCCCCCCTACAGCCTCCCAGGAGGAATGCAGCTGGATAGATGTCGTAGATTCTGTGACAGGTATTACAAAATACATTGACTTGTCACTATTATTGTAGCTGAAATAATTATATTTGCATTATATTCACATCATTTATATATATGGATATCAAAGTATTACATTTATATATTGATTTACATAGAAAATGTGAACAAAATGATAGTATTAATACTATCATCATTAAAATTTGTATTTTGTGAGTTTGTCCTTTTTCTTGCCAATTGAGGTATATTGTACAAAGAATGTAGGAAAAGATTAGTTAACAATTACAGGTGCTGAGTTATTTGTGATGTTATCATATGTGTACAAACATTATATCATTGTTTATTTTGGGGTTAAGTAGCTCATGGGGAAGCTGTCTATCTAGTAATCTGAAGGCGACTGGTTATTGGTCTCATTCCTGGCTTTCCTGGTATGAAAGAACATTTTTGTTCAGCAGGAGCAGGTCAGACAGGCCAGCTGAATTATGCATTCTACATCGTTGTGTCAAAGACAAAATCCACTCTTGGGTTTTGACTGCAGACAGAAGGATTACACTGCCAAACATGAAACTAGGAATATCACTTCCCAGGATCCGAATAAATGGGTTTTGGGGTAAACGTCCAGTAACCTTAAATACATAACAGTACGTGTTGTGATTGACGAGCTCTTGCAATTATGAAGAGACAAAAGAGAGTTTCTCCTGATTAAGCAGCTATTTGACCCTCTCAATACAATACTATGGACATACCAGTGAGTATTTTTAATAGTATGCACAATTAAGTATTAAGGTTCATTATCATATTCCTGAAGGATCATCACACACTAGACTTATTTGTTATTCCAGCCCAATGCCATGGACGGCAGGCTTGCCAGGCTCCAGTGGATCTGAGCTCCTTTGGGGAACCCTGTCCGGTGCTCGGAAGTTACCTGTCTGTTGAGTACCGCTGCAAACATGGTTAGATGCACAATATGTCCCTTTTACTTCCCATATACAGAATATTGTTTCCACTGCATATCAACATTAGATGGATCCTAACTACCGGCTTGTTGACAAACTATTCACAGCAATGAAGTTGGTCGGTAGCCCAGATTGTGATAACTACCATTAGTTGCAGACTTGAAACTGGATGTCTTTTCTTCTTCTTTTGCGGACTCAACTAATGTTGTTATATTTGAACTTGCAATATTGTCACACTTAGCATAGGTTTCATAACTTTACTTTCATGAGTTAGATTAAGTATGCATGATATTAGTGTTCAGCCTCATGTACACAGCACAAAAACCTAATGTCAGTATTTGAAAAGAAACTGATGTTTAAATTCAGTGTCGTCATTTCTTGTCAGGACTCCAGTTACTGATGAGTAAACTGGCAGCCGTCTTTGATAATGTCACCATCACTGTGAAGTGGCTCCTACATCCGTTTCAGGGAAACCTCACATGCGCCCTGAATTCTGGAGATGGCCACACCATTGATCCATACAGCCCGGAAGAGTGAGCAACACTTTAAATCTAGCTGCATCTAAAATAGATGTTAGATTTCAGATAAAATTATGGACTTGTGTGTTATAGAGGACCAGAACTGCCAAAATGATCAATAAATAAATCAATAAATCAATGAATATGCCATTAAACGTACCAAAATAGTATTTAAACTGAGGCATAATTCAGTTGATAGAGATTTGATTCATTTCTGTATTATATAAATTTCTCTATTTATTAATTTTTACATGGATAGATAAGAAGATAAATATATTTTTTGAAATAAATACATACTTTTTAAATTTATTGAGTATATAAATTAATTGAAAGTTAAAAATAATAAATATTCATAATATTTATAATAAATAAATAAAAGGAAGTTATACAACCATATTAAATAAATTATTTAATTTAAAGAGAAATATTAACGCTCTATTTTTGGTGCATTCAATGTCATATTCATTAATTTATTATGTTTAGTATATTAATTTGCTTCAGCATAGTTCAAACATAAAAAGTAACATAGATAAATATGATAAGATTTTGCTTTTTGTTTAGTTAAATGTAAACTGTATTTCCCGGTCCTGCAGGATGGAGAGCACAATGATACACAAATTCAGCCGTCCTGGTGTTTTCATCGTTGGAGTGGATTGTTCAACCAGTGAGTGGCATGTTACAGCTCAGAAAACCATAACCATCCAGGAGCCTGTCGGGGAATTTGGTAACATCACTTGCCATGGCAGGAACACGTCAGAAGATGGCAGCAAATGTAATGTGCTTCGTGGCAGGCCTGTTGAAATTCAGGTTATGCTAGAGGCAGGTGAGTCAATATAATACTGCAGTGCTTAATATTGCTTCAAATGAACCGTTTCTCCATAATATAGCATGTAATCTGAATCTTTCTTGTAATAAATAGGTACAAATGTAACCTACACCATTCTTCAGGATGACTACTTGGTTGCAAACTCATCAGTGGACAGAGGGATCACACCTCACACCATTTCACTGAGCGCAAGGGCAGTGGAGCAGCTTGGCCACGGCTGCACCAACCTGACTGTCACTGCCTCTAACACAGTCAGCACCCGCACAGTGTCCACTGAGCTGCAGCTGTGTCTGCTTGAGCCTGTCGAGGGACTGCAGGCCTCAGTTATAGCCGAGGAAGGCGAGTGTCCAAACTCCTCGGATCTCCTTATTGGTGTTTCAGTGGAGCGAGGAGCCCCCGTCCAGCTTCTGTTCTCCCTGACCGGAGTCAATGACACTCTCTCGGAGAACAGAGACATGCTCAACAGTAGCCTGCAAAATTACACTTTTGCCAGCCCAATTGAAGGTACTTAAAGTTTAAGATTCTTCATTGAAAATAAATGCATAACTGATAAATAATGCACACACTTTTCTTTCTGGTAAAGGATTTTTGAAAGTGAATGTGCGAGCTACGAATGCCTTATCAGCCTCCGACTATGATGTGGACTTAGAGAACATACTCCTCGCTTGCCAGAATTACTCTGACTTTTATTCTGAGGAACATGGAAATATGGTATGTGGATGACGAGTAGTAATGAATTCTGACTTGCACTGATGAAATGTACTGTATTTGACCTAACTGTAATTTATTCACAGTAACATATGCAGTACAAATATCTGCTTGTTGCTGTTAAAACACTTTGTTTTCATTTCAGACGGGTAATATGAGTGTTGATGACTCTTATGACTTTAAAATCATTGCTACTCCGGACACTTTGGTCGACTCCACTCAGAGTGTCACACTCAGGGTGACTGGAAGTGAATCATTAACCAGCAAAGGATTCATATTTGAATGGACATGCAGTAAGTACAACAGTGACTTGACATTTATGAAGATGAATGTGCAACAAATGAGCCTCTCCCGACAATGAGATTAAAGGCAACCCTATACAGTCGGTGGACATGACAGACAAACACATATCCTGGTATTTCAACAGTCATGCACTAAACTGATTCAAGATATTTTTTAAGGTTACTGTTCACGTTCTATTGGATAACATGATGTTTGTCTTCATACGAGAACAACACTTTGATATCATGCTTCTCTTTTTATCCACACAGAAGGACACTGCAAGTGCCCAAACAAAACAAAGGGTGAAGCACATGTTATTGAAAAACACTGCCTTCCAAACCCTTTTGAGATTGTCGAATACACTGTGACGGTGAGGAAGACAGCCTGGTTTAGGAAATGGGTCGACCTTGGCTCTGCTTCGAAGTGCATCACTGTTGTCCCAGAGGAATTCAAAGATGTCAACATCAGGTAAAATCAGACCAAAATAGTCGTCAAAGTTATTATTCTGCAGTTCGTGAACAATAAATACTGATAAAGAAGCTAAAGAAAATGAATTTGACAAATATGGACTGACTAATGACTCTAGAGAAGTGTGGTACTTGAGGTTACTAACTTGGGTCCAGGGGCAGAAAAGGCAAAGAAATGCTGAAATATAAAAGTTATTTCCTATTTTGTCTTTTATGCTTTCAGTTGTGACAATTGCGCGTCAATAAATGTGAACAACCACGTACAGCTGCGAGTGAGCTGTGTGACAACTTGTCCGGAAGTAGTTTGGTTTATAGAGGATTTGACAGTAAGTCTTTAAATTTCAAATGAACTGAAGCACAATACATTATTGTGTTGAAGGACTAAATTTAGACTTTCTTGTCATATGCTTTCCCAGGACGACCCTGAAAGCTGTTACACCGAAGCAGGAAGAAGGCCGCCTATAGAGAAGCAGCACGGCAACATGGAATTTCTTGTGGATAGTCGACACCTAAAAGTTTCAAGAGACACGTTGCAGAACATCAATGTGATTGCTTATGGTCGGTACTTATCTCAGAGTACATGAAAAATAATAATATATGATGCAGCCCTTTCGTCAACTAGTTATTTAAGTATTTTAATCGATTCAAACTTCTCACTTGCAAATAAACTTTATTTTTTGTTATAACAGGCAAGGAGGTTCCAGGTTTTGTCAAGTACACTCTACCAATCCCGGGTCCAGATCCAACAGAACCGTCTGAAAACTCTGAAACAACA
>CAAKHC010002242.1:55339-71431 GCA_901007825.1 Macroramphosus scolopax | reverse complement strand
AGGACGACCCTGAAAGCTGTTACACCGAAGCAGGAAGAAGGCCGCCTATAGAGAAGCAGCACGGCAACATGGAATTTCTTGTGGATAGTCGACACCTAAAAGTTTCAAGAGACACGTTGCAGAACATCAATGTGATTGCTTATGGTGTGTTCTTATCTCAGAGTACATGAAAAATAATCATATATGATGCAGTCAGAATGAGTAAGAAAAATGAACGAATTGCAGCCCTTTTTGTCAACTAGTAATTTAAGTATTTTAATCAATTCAAACTTCTCACTTGCAAATAAACTGTAGGCAAGGAGGTTCCAGGTTTTGTCAAGTACACTCTACCAATCCCGGGTCCAGATCCAACAGAACCGCCTGAAAACTCGGAAACAACAGAAACACCTGCAGACCTCGGCCCCCCCTCATGTAGCATCCTTCCAACGTCAGGAACTGTGCTTGATGCTTTTGACATCAGCTGCAAAGCCACTTCTTTCTGCTCCGCCGGCTGTGTTTATTGCTTCAAAACAGACACAGGTGAAAAGTGTTGCACTTTTTTCACTTCATTTCATTAACAGTTGAAACATGACTTTTTATATTAAATGGTTTAGAGAAGCTAAGGAACATGCACGTCAATATGTAGAATAGCAAAGGAAGTGACGGTGGCAGTGGTTTACTCTGGCAGCTGAGGTAGACTTGATGCACATGTGCACATTTTTAAGCCAGTCACTTTCTGGATCTGTCACAGAGCCACAAACGCTAAAAAAACATGTGCTTTAGATTAATTTAATTGTGTTTGATGTTCACTTCTTGTATGCAGATATATAAGCCATGATTCATGCACCTGCTGTACTAAAACCGTCTCATTTGTCCTAAAGGCGAACATCTGCGCTGCAGTAATGCAGATGTAGTGAAATCTATCTTCCTTCCTCTTGGAGATAAGAACAATAATTACATGTTGTCTATCGTGGTGACGGTGAAGAATGAATATGAGGAAACTACCACGACCATCGACACTCAGGTTTGTCATAATGTGTTTCAGAGAGACATTGTTGATATCAAGGAAGTTCTTTACAGAATTAAATTATCTCCCATAAGGTACATAAAAGCAACTCCGATACCTCTGTAGAGGATCTCCAGTCTGCATTGGATGATACTGTTACCCAGCTACAGCAGCAAGGGCTGCTCTCTGGTGAGGCTCTCGGGCAAATATTTACTTCAGTTTCTGAGATGCTGAACACAGAGACTGATGAGGATCAGAAGGACTCAAGGACAAAGGTAACAAAATGCAGCAGTTAAGCAGAGTGGAGAGCCCCGCGATGTTAACTAAACCTTCCTTCTCTTTCAGCTAAGAGAGCAGATGCTGACCAAAATGACCACATTTCTGCTCGACTCCCCGACCAACACAAGTCAAGAACTGCAGATGACAGCCAGAGCTGTGGCCGGACTCACCCAGCGCTCAGACGAGCTCTCACCCGTTGCTCAAGTACAGCACATTTAAGCGATATCTTTAATAACACTGTGTTTAGGGTGGGGGTCAGCAACCCTGTTCCCTGCATGTCTCAAGGTCCTGGAGTCATGCAGGTCATTGAGGGGCAGTAGACTGCAGGTTCACAGATAACTAAAGATAATTGTATGAAGAAAGTTTCATCCAGGTGGACTCTATTCTCTCTTATTGCTGGATCCCCTCTGCAGGAAGAAGCAAGCTCATTGCTGGTGGACCTGAGCTCCTCCCTCAACACCATCAGTGTGAATCAGGATGGTGAGGAAGACGCAGAAGTTGTGCAAGTGGCTACGCCGATCGTTGAAGCGGCCAGCAATATTTTGAATGTTTCATCGAATGTAAGGACAGAACTTCCACTGCTGCGTGTTGTTTTTATCCTCAGTTCTCAATGGTCTTAACTAAACTACATATAATGTATTTTCCTCAGAAAAAAGTCTCAGATTCTCTTCTAACCGGGATGAACAATGTTCAGAGTGCTTTATTGAATCAAAAGAAGCTGGATGAAGGACCCATCATCATTGATTCTGGTCGGATCAGTGTATATGTAAACAGGTAGGAGATAAAAGACTTAAGATGAGTTTGGAATTAAACAAGAAGTCCTGAAATTACAAGATGTGTTTGCTTCTTCTCTACAGAGTTTCTCCAGAAACGATGCAGATGCAGGACATAAATGTCCTGAGGAACAGCTCCTCCAGGTTTTCCTTTCCTACTCTGCCTGCTGGTATCCTCCCTCCATCTGAGCCAGTGGATGTGAGAGTGAGTGTGAGCACGTACATGAGGTGCACACTGACAGCACGTCGAAGGCTGGTTTTAAGTGTTGTTTTACTCTGCTTCCACCTGGCTATTATGAGACCTTTGTACATTCTCTTATAGAACCACAAAGAAGCAAAAATGTTCATACATTGTTGAAGGTGGACTCAGTTCAGTTTGGGTCTTTTAGCTTAAAGATAATCTGAGTCACGGTTGTGCAGACTTAATTGTTGTAATCATGCTGTATCTGCTTATCATCTCACAGATGATGAGTTTTGAGAAGAATCCATATTCTTGGAATGAAGGCAACATTTCAGGGACTGTGGGATCCGTCTCTCTCACCAGACTGAATGGTTCAGTCATCCCTATTGAGAACTTGCCTGAAGAGATTGAGGTGATATATATATAATATGCTATTAAGATTTATATTGGAGAAAAACTGTAGATTCTTTGGAATGATGTGTTTGTGTGTCACTTCAGATTCTCCTTCCGAGGCCTGACGGAGGGCTGGAGAACAGCACGGTCCTGGATCTGGCCAATTTCAGCACGTTAATAATTGATGTTCCCTCACCGGAGGTGACACTTGTGCTGAAATTGGAGCCCTCTGAAGACATTTCCGTCAAGTTGTTCCTGGGATACAAAGAGTATCCAAGTGATAACAATTATGTAGCCATGACTCAGCTCCCTCTTGAGACTTCTAAAGAAGGTACGATATAAAATTGGGATTTCACCTGAAATGTAAACTGATGACGTAATCACATGTAACCCATTACTACTCAAACCTTTCCTGGATACCTATAAGCCTTTATGTTTTTGTGTTTCAACACAGATGAAAAATACACCTGGGTGCTGGGTCCCAAGGATCGAACAGGAGACGTCGGAGTGCACTTCCTTGTTATGAAGCCCGTTGTAGAACCAGGCGTCAAATCCGTCAACGCCACTGTCAAGGTCATGACCATCGCTGCCCAATGCAAGTACTGGAATGAAAAGGAATCTTCTTGGAGTGAAGATGGTTGCAGGGTGAGTGCAAACTCGTCATGGTGGTTGCATCAGCACTTTGTTTTGAAGTGAGCTGCAAAGTGTGATTAACTGCTGGGTTGTTTTTCCTTTTTTTTACAGGTTGGCCCGCTCACTACGCCTTTGGTCACTCAGTGTCTCTGTAACCACTTAACTTTCTTTGGCAGCTCTTTCTTTGTAATGCCAAACTTGGTGGACGTGTCACGCACAGCTGAACTTTTTGCCACTTTCTCTAACAATCCTGTGGTGGTGTGTTTTGTGGGGGCCATCTTTGTAGCTTATCTGCTGGTCGTTGTTTGGGCACGCAGGAAAGACATCCTGGACTCAGCCAAGGTAAACCAGGGAGTGTTTTTATGGGGTTTCATTTAGATTTCATGGCACCTAATTGAAGATATTACATTAACTATTAAATAGCAGCTCTGACAAACTACAAAATACACTCACAGCACTCATAAATATTGTATATGCTGAAGATATTTATGCTCTATTATACATTCATAATTTGAGGACACATTTTATCAGTTAAATCCTCTTTAATTTCTCATTTAAAGAATAAAAAATAAGGTAATATCATTTTAAATCCTAATGTTGTGTGTTTACATTTTAGGTCAAGATAACTGTGCTTGAGGATAACGACCCCTTGGCTGAGTATCGCTATATGTTGAATATAAGCACAGGGCATCGGCATGGCGCATCCACCTCCTCTCAGGTTAGTGATTTCTGTTAAGGAAATCAGTATGTCTGCTGTTTCGGTCGCAGAACATTTGCCATGGATAGCTCTGTGCACCCTGACTGACCTGTGATGGTTTAGGTGACGATAACTCTGCTGGGTACCGAGGGAGAGAGTGAGCCGCACCATCTGACAGACCCTGAGAAACCTGTGTTTGAAAGGGGCGGGGATGACATGTTTCTGCTGACTACACACTTTTCCCTTGGAGAGCTGCAGAGCGTCAGGCTGTGGCATGACAACTCAGGGACACACCCTGCGTGGTATGTGGTGGAGACAAACCAACATTGACCTAAAGATGATTCAATTAAAGGAGCAGTGTTTAGGATCTAGTGACATCTAGAGGTTGAGGTCCAGACTGCACACACTCGCCTCATCCCTGCCTCAGGGAAATCTACGGCAGATTGTTGGCTGTGCTCACATATGATCATACGTTTGTCCAGATTTGGGTTGTCAAATCTATTGATTGTATGTCCTCAGAATTTGTGCTGTGACCACCATGACGAACGGCCAGCTGGTCTCTAGCGTAAACAATATGTCTGTTTGGAGAGGAAACAGATTAAATAGGTTACTGCCATTAAAAATTCAAATTAAGACTGGAAAAGAAATAAGGAAATGAGCTTTAGATGATACACACTGCTCCTTAAAGTTAAGCTTGAGTTCATACTGTTTCTGAAAAAACGCTTTACAATATCAATGTTAAATGCAGGTATGTGAACAAAGTAATTGTGCAAGATGTGGAGAGTGGTCAGAAATGGCACTTTCTCTGTAACTCCTGGCTAGCTGTAGACGTGGGAGAGTGCACCCTCGACAAGGCTTTCCCCGTCGCCACAGAGGAGGATTTGAAGAGATTCAGGTAAGACCAGCCTAGCGTTATACATTATCAAGACATTAGACTTAACTCGCTCACTCTAAGTCTGTATTGACCTTTAATCCATCTTGATAATTCTTCACTATTATTTCCAGTAATCTGTTCTTCATGAAGACAGCTAAGGATTTCCGTGATGGCCACATCTGGTTCTCCGTCATAAGCCGACCTCCCTGCAGCACCTTCACCCGTGTGCAGCGAGTGTCCTGCTGTTTTTCCCTGCTGCTATGCACCATGCTCACGAGCATCATGTTTTGGGGAATCCCCACCGATCCCTCTGAGCAGACCATGGATCTGGGTATGATCTGATTATTCACAATTTTTGGCACTTTGTACTCTGACGTCACAAAGATCAACATGGACATAAAAACTATGAGCATGAAAAACAGAATGAAATTAAATCTTAACAACTGTGCATCCTTGAAAGTTTCACTAGAGCTGAAGAACAACGCAACCATATAGTAGCAAACATGGGTTAAAGTAACACAGTCAACTATTGTGCATTGCAGGTCACATTGAGTTCACCTGGCAACAGATCATGATTGGATTTCAAAGTTCAATCATCATGTTTCCAATCAATCTCTTCATCGTGAGCATCTTCAGGAACACCCGTCCTCGGGAAAAAGCTAAGAAAACAGACAAGTCCAAGCCGGGGAAGAATGTTCGAGTTTCTCCTTCACAAACTTCTTCACCTCAGAAAGAGCAGAAGAACATCACACCGGACACGGTGATGAAGGTGAGGTAACTTGTGTCTTTATTGTAAGATGGAAGTAACAACTCCTCTGGTCTGCATGTCCTAAGCACCTGGTTCCTACATTAGGACATAAAGAGAATCGCCCAGTCACTCTCAAAGAGCATGAAGACGCCACTGCCTCATCTGGAACTGAACCCTGGTCAGCCAGCAGATATCAACACCCTGCTGTCTCTGGTGGAGGACATCATCAGGCAGCAAAACCGTCCGGGCAGCGACTTCTACTCTGACGCCTCTAAAAGGGAGCGCTCGATGATCCTCAGTTTAGGTGCAGTCAATCTTCAAGGTAAACTGCAACATGTCCTTACAATGCGTTTGACAAACTGTGCTCTTGATTTATTGATTTTTTGAGCCTGTAGAAACAGAGTCAACCGCCCGGAAAACTCACATGAATTCAAAGTTCACCAAGGAAAGTAATTTGTGGCACACCTACTTTAATTAACTTCTTTCTGCATGCATTCTCCCACCTTATTAGCTGAAAGTAGTCTCAGCTTGCCAGGAAACTTAGACCAGAACAAGCTTCAAAAATCAAATGGCACCAACATCTTTAGCATGTTTGTATAATGGAAAATTAACAATTATATTATAATTATAGCACTGTTTTATAAGGAGCAAAAATAACCAACCGAACAAGTTTAAAGCTAGTTGATACATATGTATTTTTTTATTTCAAATAAATAAAAAAGTACATATGTGAAGACTTTATTTTTCCCTCAGCAGAATTTACTTTCTTCATTGCGTATATCTTCAATATCAAATTAAAGCTGAGACTGATATATCCCTTCCTCTAAAGTCCAGGATTGACTGATGATTGAATACTCGGAATACCAGCATGATAGCGTAGTACATAGCAACAACAGTACATAGTTCAGTTGCTGATATTCAGGGCTTTCATGCAAGTTCAGCTGGTTGAGATTACACAGTATGACACCTCCTGCTGCTTTAGAACGAGTTGGTGAAATAAATGACGATGAGGGAAAGTGTTGATGGAATAAGACATACATTTCAATTTGTACATTAAAAATGACTCAATGACTCCAAACAACTGACTGAACTGTTTACTTTTCCCCACAGAAAATAGTATGTGGGGAAGCCCTGAGAAGACTTCAGACGGGGTTGAGAAGAAGGGCAACAATAGCCGGTATCTGTACAGGCAGCTGCGTCATGTTGAGAAGGAGCTCGGTTTCCTGGGGCCTTCTCGTTTTCCAAACCCAGACAGCTTCAAAAGAGCCATGCAGCAAGTTCAGGGAATGAAGAGCCTTCTTGAGTACCACCTCCCGTCATCCAGCCTGGAAGGAGACCAGCTCGGTCGCAGCCCTAGCCCGGAGGAGAGCGTCGACGGGGCCCCGGCCAAGAAATGCTGTCAAGGAGGGCTACCTTGGTGGTTTGTCTTTGTTGGCTGGATACTGGTGATTGCAACCAGTGGTGTGTCAGGATACTTCACCATGATGTACGGGCTGACATATGGGAAGGACCGCTCCATTAGCTGGCTAATCTCCATGGTGGTCTCGTTCTTTGAGAGTCTGTTCGTCACACAACCTCTGAAGGTCAAGTCCAGTATCATCATTACAGTATCATATCAGCTTTTGAGTTACAATAAGAATAAGCTGCTTAAGACAAAGTACAATATCAAGGATTTTGGTGTACATGTTTATAATACATGGGATCTATCTGGTATCTTCTGTCACAGGTTCTTGGTTTTGCTGCTTTCTTCGCACTTGTTCTGAAGAAAGTTGACACGGAGGAATACGGAGAGCCTCAGATAGACGAGAGTCTCAAAAATCCAGGTATATTATATACAGTATTCTTTGCTTGTGAGTTTTATTGTTTAACAAATACTAAACGCATCAGTGGAAATTCCCTGGTCAGACGGCCCGAATGCAGTGCGGGCAGCAAGAAGAGACAGCACATGCAGTTTCTATCAGCCACCACCCCCAACGGACATAGAGAGGATGAGGAACAACATGATTAAAGAGCAGAAAGTCTTTGCCCTCATTAGGGAGATTCTAGGTAGGAAACACACTTTGATACATAATATAATATGGAGCAATATATGCACTTAAGAATAATAATAAGATGCCAAAGCAACTACGTTTTTTGTGCAGCCTACATGGGGTTTATGTGGATGCTGCTCCTGGTGGCGTACGGACAGAGAGACCCCAATGCTTACTTCCTGACCCAGCACATTCGGCAGAGCTTCAGCAAAGGCATCTCAGACAGTATGAGTATTCAAGAAGTGTATAACTGGGCAAACACAACTCTGCTGAGCAGCCTGTTTGGAGATCACCCAGGTAAGTGTGTCTATAACAGAAAATGATTCACTCTCCCATCGTTTATATTGGTTTTGGCAGAGGTAGCAAAAGATGAAGCCTTTAACAGTGTAAAAAAAGATCCACTGTGTGTTCAGACAGGACCACAACTGAGATTTATTTGGGCTAGCTGAGACGAATAAAAATAAAATTATGTTACAGACAGAAAGAACAAGACCAGACTAACCATGAGTCGGTTGTTTGTTACCTGAATATCTGCCACAGGGTTCATCACAGATGGAAACTCAAACCTGGTGGGTAACGCTCGCCTCCGCCAGGTGAGGGTGCAGAAAAACTCTTGCCACATCGCTTCTTCCATGCAGCACTCTGTGCAGGACTGTCACGCTCCGTACTCATGGGAGATGGAGGACATGGACTCCTACGGTCCAGGCTGGAGCCGCTCGCTGGCTGATAATAGCTCGCAGAATCTTCAGAGCCCGTGGAAGTACCAGTCCCAGGGGAAACTCAGGGCCTCCCCCATCTGGGGCAGCTTGATGCTCTACAGAGGAGGAGGGTTTGTGGTGAATCTGGGGCCTGATTTACAAAATTCCAGCAGGTACTTGAAGAAGACACAGAAAGAGAAGAGTAAAATCAGTGTTAATACCTCACAACCTCACAACCACAATATTTAGATCAATTACTTTAGAAAAGAACTGTCATGACTCATGTTTTAACATACGTTTGTGTAACTTAACCACGTCTACGTAGATCCCTCCAGGATCTGTATGACAGCAGATGGCTTGATGTGTACAGCCAAGCGCTCTTTGTTGAGTTCACTGTGTACAATGCCAACGTCAACCTCTTCTGCATTGTCACACTCATTCTGGAGACCACAGCCGTAGGTGGGTAGTCCACATTTTGCTATAGGAACTGACAGAAACCTCAACAGTTAAAACATCATATTATCAATGTTGCGTTTCCTTCAGGAGCTTTCCAATTCCGTAGTGAGCTCCAAAGTGTGCGTCTTTACCAGTCAACTGGGGGCCTCCACATCTTTGTCATGGCCTCTGAGGCTATCTACTTCCTCTTCATTATATATTACATGTTTGTTCAGGTATGATACTTTTAGTTTGCATCCAAAATCAGTTATAACAAAAACTCTTAGCAGACCTACCAGCCCACCCTTACCTTATGTCCTTACAGGCAAAGCTGATGAAGCAGCAGAGATGGAAGTATTTCAAGAGTAAGTGGAACCTGCTTGAGCTGGCGATAATCATTCTCAGCTGGAGCGCATTATCTGTCTTCATCAAGAGGACTTTGCTGGGGAAGCAGGACATGGCGTACTACCAGAACAACAAAGACCAGTAAGTTATAACTATCTGATAAACAGATACATAACTGACGGTCATGGAGTTCAGCAAATACTCACATTTTGCTCATTTTGATGGAGACAAGATACTTTAATTGCTGTTTTAAAATGTGCAATAGGTAGTTTGTACAATATTAATCTTAATCAGACTACATCAACCTCAGAAATAACATAATTGTAAGTGTATGTATGCTGTTCTAATGTAAAACTTACATAATATTATAGAGTGATAATATTACAATTTCTTGGAACTTCGATGTACCTTATATGAACGTGTACTTTACGTAGAGAAAACAAGCTTTTATGTGTTTCTGTAGGCAGAAACACTGGACTGTGCAAATATGTTTTTTCAATCGCTGACTTTAAAGAATGGTCTGTCCTTTTCTTCTCTGCCTCCAGATACGCTAGTTTCCATGAGACAGCCAAGGCGGATGCAGTGCTGGGGTATCTGATTGCTTTCCTGGTGCTGCTGGCTACAGTCAAACTATGGCACCTGCTGAGACTGAACCCCAAGCTGCACATGATCACAGCAACACTGCAGCGAGCATGGACTGATATCTCAGGCTTCCTGGTTGTCATGACCATTATGTTCCTGGCCTACTCCATTGCTGTGAGCGGTTTCTCACTGAACATCAGTGCTGCTGGACTCGTTGCTTTTCTTCGCTTCCTCTCTTTCTAATGATTTCATTCTACTTTTCAGTCAAACCTGATGTATGGATGGAAGTTGTACTCCTATCGGACCCTACTTGATGCTGCTCAGACCATGGTCAGTCTGCAGTTGGGCATTTTTAACTATGAAGAGGTATGTAACACTAGTTTGATTTTACCACAGCAGATTATTACAACTGATTGCTGCTGTTCAGTGTGTTTCGTCCTTTTTATCCCACAGGTTCTGAATTACAATCCCGTGCTTGGTGCTTTCCTCATTGGCTCCTGTATTGTGTTCATGACGTTTGTTGTGCTGAACCTCTTCATCTCAGTCATCCTTGTGGCGTTCAGTCAAGAGCAAATCTACCACAAGGTAATTCAGCCATGCAAGGCCCGAAAGGTCTGAATGCTGCTGACGTCAGTGTACGCTCTGCAGTCCACTGTGATCACTCTGTGAAAATGATACGCTAATTTGCAAAGACAGAGAAACCCATTTAACTGACAAACTATAAAAAAATTCTGAATAAAATAAAGATTGTAATAAATGATTGTAATAAATACTTGATATGTCCTGTTCATATCCCTTGTAATAACCACTCTTTCTATAAAAAGTCTCATACATTTGTTGTCACTTTTCTACAGCCATCTGAAGAGGAGGAGATCGTGGACCTGATGCTGATGAAACTCTGCAGTTTGTTTGGGCTAAAATGTAAGAAACAAGGTGGCGACAGCCGGACCGAGAAGCCAGTCATTTCATCTGCTTCAATCAACAGACACTCAACAGTTTCTTCAGGAAACATTCACAAGGATTGATGCTCCTCTGACAGAACAAAGATCAACATTAAAACACCCTATTGTGTGCTTTGCTTCAAATGTTGCTTGTCATGTCCGGCTTCACTTATTCATGACATCATGCTGTTGTTTGTTGACTGCGTATTAGCGCTGGCAAGTTTATGAATTAGCAACATTTTTGACTTTTAACTGATGTATCTGCTTCAGAGCTGCCACTATTTTAAAAGAAGCTAAATCAATGAAAGAACATAGGATTGGATCCAGTTAAGCATGGAGGCACTGTATTTAGTCTGCTGAGTGTAAATTTGTATTTATGAACAATATGATTTTATGTCATTAAATAATTATTCATGGTTACAACAAGATTGCATTTGTATCAATCTGACTCCAGAGACGCCTGAAACTGTTTACTTCTACATGTGTTGAGTTTGATTTTTTTTATACATTTATGGACAGCATTATAACTGATTAAGGTCATCTTGAACTCTTTCAGCCATCTCTCTTTCTAGATAGCACAATCTACCTACAAAGGGTGTTGTGGGAAAAATATCACAGATGACAAAAACGACAGCTCTGCGCAAATGGTGCCACACTTTTAAGGGTGTTATCAGATTCATCAAGCTATCCCTTTAAGTGTATAGTCATAATACAGAGTAATATGTAATATGATCTGGACATTTGTGAAAAATAAACATCAGCATGCAATTGATATCTAGATAAGTGCTCATATCTGCCATGGATTAAGCGTTTACGTGTAATGTACATGGAGGATGGGTTGACAAGATAATTTGATAGAAACCCAGATTTAACTGACTGGTTGGCATATTAATCGGCCGATTATTGCCATCAAACAGCAGCGTCATTTCTGTGGAAACACTCCACTAAACCTTTGTTTTTCACGTGTTTTTTGTCCACAAAGTTTAGTTTTTTGATTTCCTTTTAACCTTTGGTTGATATTTGTTTACTCCAAAAAGTTCCCTGCAGACAGAGTGCATTTTTCAGCCCTCTTGTCTCTGATGGATACCTTTTATCAGATGCAAAGAAAAACAATATAAACCCACATATCAGTGACATATTTGCCACCGGCCTTCCCTCTCTCGAAACATTGTTCGACCCCCACTGATAATTACCGATTGTGCAGGTAGAAAAAAAAGATTAATACTAAGTAGTGTATTGCGCAATCACTAAGCAACTTATCAGGTTTACGTCTTGCGTCATCGAGGTGGGCGGGGCTTCGGTGTGAGCAGCAAGGGTCGTCTGTGAAGGCAAACATGCGTCGAAGGAGCAAGGAGGAGGGATCCCTCGCCAATTGACAGGAGACACACTTAAGCTGAAACGACAGGGTGCAGTTTGGAAGTAGAGTTGTTTAAAGGTTTAAACTTTTCTGACATAGAAGCGGACAACGTAGCTCGGAGACGTCACGCTGTGTCTGACTTCAGGGTGTCCGGTTTCCAGTCTGAGGGACTGCGATGCCCTCTGACTTCATCTCACTTTTCAGCGGGGACCTCGACCTGAATCCATCCCGAGCCTTTTACTCAAAAGGTAACAAACAGCTGTATTATTTTACGTGATTATCGTTTGTGTTTGGTTAGGTGTTGAGTTTTTAAAGTCGTCTTTATTCCTACCTGCTTTATTTTCCTTCATGTGTGGTGTCGTTCGCCCATCTACTAACCTCCTGCTGTCACATGTTTGCTGATAAAAACCTGCAGATTTTCTCTCTCCATCGATACACTGTTTGTAGTTCGGCTCTACCTCTTGTTTTCGTGACCTGGAGCAAGGTGAAGTAGTTTCTTGTTTTTCAAACTGAAGCCCTCGGCAGCTGCATTGACACCAGTCAGACCAGTTTAGGTTTTTTTTTCCCTGCCAGGTGAAAAGCAGTGCTGTATGTTCAGTGGGTAGTTTGAAGAGGCCATTAGTGGCCCCCCCGGCCCCCTTAGGCAGCCCACTTGCACTGCATTGCTCCTGAAGAGGGCGCCAGCAGGCCCATAACAAACTGTCATCATGTGGGGCCTAAACAACCCTTTAGGTAGAAGACCTGAAGAGACCAGGTTCAAGTCAGACGTGTGTTCTTACATCCTTATTCAAGGTTAATGATGTAGGGGAACTATTTAGCGATTACAGCTTAACAAATTAAAATAATTGATTGCCGCTCTCATTCACGTTGTTTTGAATTTTGGCTACTTATCAGACTACAGACGTAGTCTGAACGTAACTTGTGACGGGCATCTGTTTTTGGTTGTAAAACATTATAAATGTGATGTCCTATAAATCACTCGTGTCTACCAGCAATAGAGTGGAAACGGTGCAAAATAACATCTCCAAAACTTTTGGTTTCATTTCAGTTAGACATAGATTGTTTTCTTTAGCTAACAATGTCTGAGTTTATCAACCAAACATCAGTATCAGCTGGTATTCGCTCAGTTTGTTTGCCATCAGCTTATTAGCAAATAGCGGATGGCAGTGGCTGCTGTTTATCGGTTTATTTTTGATTACATTTATATTTAATTAATGTTTCCCAAAAAAGACTTTTGTTAGTTGTGTGAGTTAGGTAGGTAGTTGTACAGCCGGCTCAAAAGGCTTTTGAAACAGTTATTCCCAGAAAGAATCTGTCATGAGTAAGAAGGTTGAATAAATATGTATGACTAATAATAATAATAATAATGTGATTTTAACAGCATTAGCTAAATATTTAGTCCAACATTGATAATTGCCCAGAATTTCCCAATTTGTGCATCAGTCATCATGACAGAGTTCCGAGTTAGTGATGCCATCATAGAGCCAGACTGGTTGTACATCATTAATTCGTCAGCACTGACATGTAATGCCCTGCAGCTGAACACGTACCAGACTTTTGCATAGAGACTTTTTAGACACATTATATAGATAGTTGGCCAAAATTGTATATTTATGTGTTTTTGGGTTACTCAAAAACACATAAACCTAAGGCAAATGTTCAGGGGATTCCTGTTACAATGGCAGTCAGAATAGAAACGCTAGTCATCCTTTTTTATGGTCACTGGTTAACTATGTTAATGTGTACCACTAAATGTCTCCTCAACAGTTTCACATTAAAGGTAAAACATCTTTATGACTTTCCTATAAAACCTGTCAACCTCTTAACAATTGTAAAACCACAGATCTCAAAATAGTTTTGTTTTTCTCTTATTGACACCCAACCAAAGGGTGGTCAATCATTAATGCCCTGGCTGCTCTGTGTGTAAATGTTGGCTTGAATAGCATTATTTATGTTGACTCTGCTGTGTTAAGCAAACTTTGCAGCATGCGCTTAAACTACTTGATTATCTTGAAAGCTTGTTGATATGTGATGAGGAAAGTAAAAGGAGTTGAAGGGGCACATCTGAAACATTAAGTAAGGCATATGTGGAGTTAAAGATTTGCATCTGTAGATGGACTACAACCTTAAATGTGTCTTTTGAACGGGAAGTGATATATCAGTTAATATATCATATATTGACACAATTAACCAGGAGATGATTGGAAATATGAAGCAATAGAGGCTTTCTGGGTTCTGCAGTCATTCAGAAGATTATTTTTGATCTCTTCATCTGTCTCCTCAAATACAACCCAACCTGTTCTGCAGCTTTAGCTCGGCAGTTTTCTGTTGTAGATTAGCTCTGTTACTTACCTACAAGGTGGCACAGGTTTCCCCCTCGGAGATCCTTTGTGAAGAAACGTTACTTTCCGTGCTACAACAAGGCCTAATATTGATGGTTCTGATGCTCAGGGGATGGACCACTATCTGAGATGCTGTTAAAGTTCTTACCTTCACTGTCCAAGGTCATCTAAGCACATTTTGCCACCCATTCTAGACTCTACATTGCCTGTATTATGCAAACTTTAATGTTCCTTCTTCCCCTCCAGCAGATTTGAGGCACATACCAAGGTAGATGTCCTAAAGCCCTTTTATGTGAAAAAAACTACTCCAAGAAGGGTTTTAAATAACTTTACTTGTTTTGACATTGAACCTTAATCAACTTTTGGCTCTGCAGGCTCCCTGAGGCAATTTTTCTCATTCCAAAGCAATGTTGAGAACCAGTTTGCGGTGCAGTGCTGACTTCTCAAAACATTATTGGCATTTACTTTACAAATGGCTACATACCTCAGTTATTGACTTATGTGATATACGTGATAGTGATACAGTGATATGTACTACAACTACTGACGGCATAGAAATTAAAGAGGGAAAGTTATTTTATTTGCTCTCATTGATGAGTCAAATATGAAGCTTGATTGCTGGCTGTTTGATTCTTGGTAATGCAAAAGTGTGAGTTCAACTCCTAAAGTTCTTTTGAATCTCATTGAGTTAATCATTAACAGTAAACAAACCCAAGGAGAAAGACAAATCTGGCTCAGGTCAAAATATCACCTCCTCTGGTATTTACTGCACACATGTGCCTTTTTTTTTCTCAGCCGTGCAATTCATTGTATGAGTGGTTTGACCTGTTGAAACCGCAGCACCGGAATCTGATCGCTACGTGTCATGTTTCTGTATTGTGTTTCAGATCTGACGAAACAATCAATTGCATTTTAATAGTGATGTTTGTTGGTTTCTAAAGTTAATGTTGTACTTAAAAAAGGTCCCCGACTTCCTGTTGGTTCTACATTACTACTTATTACTCAAAAGCCAGAATTGCTTCTATCCTGGACTTACTATTATTTGGTAATAATATAATGTTAGTGCTGCATTCTGTTTCACAGTTAATGAGGAGACACAGCGTCTTTGGACAAGCAGCGGGACAGTTTTGTATGCACAATACAGCACAACTTCATTGTGTGTGCCCAGTTCTTCTCCTGCCAGAAACTTCTAGAGCCACCTCTGTCTGCTTTTAAGAAAGTTTTATTTGCATATTTGGAATTAGCAAGTTCACTTGTGTCCATGTAACGGAAGCATGTCTTTGTTTACTTGCAAGCAACCCTCTAATCATAATATCTGCTGTTGAATGGAACATATTTCCAGGGTAAAAAAATGTTGCAGTGGAGCAGCATTACTTCTGCATTCATTCTGTCAATTTCCCCAAATATCAAGCTGGATTTCTACTTTTTTTGAGTGCTAGTGTAGGAGGCAACAGAAATTGTTAAAGAAATACTTTATCATTTTGCCCCGAAAGGAACGTGATTACTTTTTAATGACAATGAAATACATTGTGTTGAAATATTTTCCCTTTTTGACCAGGTGAAGTCTTTGAAATTGAGTGAGCACATGCTTTCTGTCCAGTGCAAACAAGGAGTGCAGAATGCCGTGACATCTAAAGCTTTTGCTTCCATTCATCAGGCGGAGGATTTTGTCACTAGTCTGTGAAAAGCCCAAAGCACCTAAGAGATCGAACATTCAAACCTCGTGTTACTCTCCAGAGCCCAATGCACAGGAACTTGGACATTAACTATTAAGTGTAGGGATTCTTGGCTGGCAGGAC
>CAAKHC010002242.1:15456-54920 GCA_901007825.1 Macroramphosus scolopax | reverse complement strand
CTGGCAGGGAAAAGGGTGTTTATGTCACTACTCAAAGCTGAGCTAAGTGAGTGGTGGAACGTAGATCTCTCGTCTTGTCCGCTTCCTCTAGCAGCAGCTTTTGTTCTCTTCTGTCTGATGTGCTTACTGATAAATTAAGGATGTCACAGAAAACGTTATTTCGTTCCAAGTCGATGCTACAATTCTGAAGACATGACTGTACTTGTATGAGTAGAGATGTGCTGACATACCTCGTTGAAACGTTCTTACGGTAACAATACCGCCGAATGTTTGCATTGCTTTCAATACCGTGATTTTCGCAGTTTTCAGAGAGCACCATGAACACAGCGCTCCCCTCTTTATTATCGACAGAGCCGGTGGCCATGGCTTGCTAGCTAGGCGACCTATTGACATGTGGCTTGTTTATGGTTAAGTGAGTGCAAGTACTGACATTGTGCCATCATTTTGGTTCTTTCACAAAACTATTAATGCCGAGTGTCTATGAATCCACAAAAAGAAGCATTTGAATCAATTTTCCAGTCCACTGCATTAAACATTGAACAACCAATCTGCTTTGTTTGTGGTGTTTTCAATGTTGGGCTAGTTCAGTTACAGGCTTGAGAAACATGCAGCTCATTGTTCAGTTAGTTGGTTTGATCTAATCCAAGTTGACAGTGAAGTGAAGTCATTTTACTTTATAGTAATAGTTCAGAAAAGTTGTATTGTTATGATAATTACAAATGTGATATATCTGGCCACAAGAATGGAAATTTGATACTGGCTGTTCTCTAGGTCAGAGGGCACGCAGGTGGGAGTGTTTGTGGTTGTGTGTGTGTGTTGGGATGTGGGATAGGCTTTGGCTTTTTATTATCATGTGGGCGTCACATGGACAGAATTATATTTTAGTCTAAGTGGGTTAGGTAAAGGCCGTGTATTGCTTTTGGGTTCAGGTAACTATCAGCTCTGATCAGTGGTGCATCCTAATTATCACAGCAGATTCATGTGTTTTTTTTGGTTCATGATTGTCTGTGAAGTAAAGTTCAGACAGTCTCGAGATAATAAGGAACAAGGGGATGTAGACGGTGGGAACTGGGATGTTGTTATCATAGTAGTTAGTATACTAGGCCACCCCATGTATTTCTATTCTTTGTCCATGGCTGCACATTAGTTTGATGCATGCCGCTGCTCCCAGTGTTGGTGTTGCCACTCTATTTGGTTCAAGTCAATCAGCCATACACAGAAATTCATTTCTGCAGATTCAAATTCCTTTTTAAATGTGTCACAGTTAAACCATTAGAAAAGTACTTTGTGTGGAAAAAAAATGGTATCTCCCCTTAGGTATTTTTCCTCTCTGTCGTGTATGTTTAATTGAAGACCATGATCCAGGTTTACGATGCCCTGTAGGGGATGAAGCAGTGCTCACGGACACTGTTCCTGCCTTTGTCTTAGATCCGTCACAACACAAAGAATTGTACACAAAGGTATTTCATGATGTATAGAAATGTGAAATAACTGGTGTATTGGTTGTCGTGACTCTGTATCCTTTGTTTTTATTTCATTTGCTGCTTCCTTCACAGACTGAAGCTGCAGCATTGATACATTGAGCTGTCCTTTTTTCCTCTGCATCCCTTCATTGTTGATACTCTGCTCTGACTGTCTTTACTCAAGTGACTCTTAGAGGCTTGAGAGGGAGCACAGAGGGTCAGGTAGCCAAGGCCGCCAGAAACATAATATAGCTGGAGAGCTCCAGGAGTTGAAAGAAGAACACCTTTGTTTACTTGTAAGGCAATCACCATTATCCAGATGACACCAACAACTAATGTCAAAGTTGGACATTTCGAATCGAGTTGTCACTAAGGAACATAACTCAAAACAAAAACGTTTCCGTTCTGTGTGTGTGAGATAGATTGATGGATGAAGGATGGATGAGCTTCACAAATACCTAACCTAAGTGTAGCTAAATGTTTTGTGTGCGGGTAGATTATAAGGTTGGTCAGTAGCCACCCCCAGAGACGACCTTGACACACTAGCAATAAAGGGCTGAAAGCAAAACACCAATGTTCCTTTCCAAGAATGCCTTTATTCTGACTCACCAGTTGAGTTCTGCTACACAGTACAACAGACTAACTTTGTACCAGATAGGTTTGTTACTGAGCTATAACCAGTCAAATATTTAAATCCATATCTAAAATACAATAAAATAATTCTGCATTAAGCCAGTACATGAAGCTGAAGGCTGGAGCCTTTATGCTGGAGCAGCAGGAAGTTTTAAGTTCATTACTTACTGGGACATTTTTTCCCGCAATTAATTCACATCAATATATTTTTTGCAACTGTCGTTATGTCATGAGTTCCTTCAGGTTGATTTAAGTTTTTGCAACCTCCCATCATGTTGTGGACCTCACCTCATAACTTCACTGATGATAGTGGTCCTGCTGTTTGGGTTTCTAATCACATATGGGATGAACCGAGAATCATCTCTTCTGTATTCAAGGGAGGAGGAGGATAACATGATCATGTTGGATTATGTTGAATCTATCATTTTCAAGGTTGGACAAATAGAACGGTTATCTGTGATTGGCTGAGTCCATTGCCGGTTGTTTTTTTGGAGAGTATCATTCTATTTTGCTAATTTCCTGGTCTGCCTCCTCCAGAATTCAATTCAGTAAATAATTAACATGTAAAGCGCGATTGAAATATCCAAGTGTGCGTGAATAGGAACCGAAAGGACTAGTTGGAGTATTTGCACATGCTTGTGCAAATTGACAGCCCTCGGCTTCATCCACACTGATATGTTTACGTTTAGCAACCACACCAAAATCCCTAAAACATAGACTTTTGGAAATGCTGCTAACCTAGTTTTGTTTCAAAACTGCGATTGCATTTTTCTGGAAATTCTTTGGAGGCGATGACGCAGACACCACACGCAGACACACGCAGACTGCCCGGATTCTGTTCTGTCGGGACGTTTCCCTCCCTGATTCTTCATCCTTTCACACGACCCTTTCCTGGCAGAAAAACCTATCATTTATGAAATGGTTCAAAAACACTCATCTGGTCAGAGATGGGTTGGTTTTTTAAATGCAGTTTGACCGGCACTATACTTTCTAATAGGTGGAAGATGTGATTGATGAAGGTCCTTTGCTTTGCCAGTTGTGCTCAGTTTAGAAACAGAACGATCCGAAATAGCAGAACAGCACAGGTATGTCAGCAATTGATAGTTGTTGGGTTGAAGGAGGCCGGTTGAAAAATGGAGACCAACCTTTTATTGAAGAAGTGTTGAAACTGTTTCAAATTTGCATTGCTGACGATACTTCTGATGCAAAATATTAGCTGGCGAATATTTAAGCATTAAGTTTCTACTGGCCATCATCTCCCCTGTTCTACTGTCTGAGAGCCTCGTTATGTAAACAGACCTATGCTTCTGGCTTAATGTTGACATAAAGCCAGCTATTTTATCTGTTTATTCACATGTTTCTATTTAACTGTGTGATAAGCTTTCTCCAACCCCAAAATGTGATCTCTGTTATTTTTAGATTATGACGCCTGCTATTTCAACTGAACTGTGCAACGTTGACAAATGGACTTTGAATGTTTATCTCAAGTTTGCTTTGATCTCATGAGTTAATGTGTCCTTCTATTTAATACCCTTTTCATGTATCCTTGACACAGACACGTATCACACCATGTTCTTTCTTTCCTTAATGATCGTTACATTTCTTAAGCTTATTTTATTACGTTAGTTACTTTATGTTCATATGACACTATTATCTAAAGCAGTAAATTCAGCCAAGTCTAGATAACTTTCTGTAGACAATAAGGATTTTTTTCGTTCTACTTTGCTATGATTTAATTCTCTTTTAGGATTCATTGTGGTTTTGTGTGGCAGCTTGGCGATGTCACACTGTCGGTGTGCGAATGTGCTGCGTTGCTACATGCTTTTCCTGTTGCTTCAGGACGGTTTTCCTGTGTGCCAGACAGAAATGGTTGAATTGGCACAACAGTTTCTTCAACACTTCTGCTACACTATTGCTTGTCAACTAATAATGTTGAAAAAAAACACCTGATTCTGTCTATCGGATACTGACTTCACCAGATCCAGTCCAGTGCATTCCAGTAGGTGTGTGTACGCATGGCTTATGTGTGAGTTTGTGTGTTTGTGTTGTCCTATAGGTTGAATTCCACTGCATTCTCAAGTCAGGCTTTCAGCGTGCTGTTTAGTGACGTACAGATAATGGTTTGTTTGTTGAAAGCAAATCTTGTAAACTGATGCATGGAGGTCACTTCAGGATTATCTGTCCTACAAAACAGCTCCATGCCACAAACCCAGAGCCAGGTGTGACACCAAAACTGCCCGTAGCCTGAATCGAAAGCCTGACTGACTTTCATTTCTCAAACAACTGGCGAGTCCTTTCTGTAAACATCAACCCTCCGGAGCTCCAGACGAACAAGGATTGTGCGTTGTAATAGACAAAATAACAAAACAGAAGATTTGTTCTCTGTTGGCAAAAGTGAAAAAAAGCTCAGTTGACCTAATTAAAGGTGCAGCTACACATTCCACACTTGCTACTATGAGCACAGTTTCAAGCATAGACAATAGAAAATATGTTTGGCCTGGACCATTTTCTTCATAATAAAATATTGATTTTAAGGACATGTTGGTTTAAATTAAACAAAAGCTTTGTTGAGGAGATCTGACCACATAACTTGTGTTACAACACAACTAATATATTGAACAGTGTCTTATTAGTGCCTTATAGTGAGGATGGACATTTAAAGGACAACTAAAGGCCTTTTGGTTCATCAATATCGGCATGATACATAATGCTGTTTTATTTTCTCATTTTCACCCACATTATCCACAAGAGACCTACTAAAGACTTGTCCCCTGATCTGTGTTGCTATGGAGTCCCTGGCAGCCTTCATGTAGGCTAGGCTGTAAACATTTCAGCGTTGTTGTACATGGTTTGCTGCGGGTGCCACCCCCTTCAGGGTTTTTTTTCTTCTCTGCTTGGAATAATCTCAAATGAACTGACCATTTGAGCTCAATCTAATGTACCATAACACCTTATTATTATTTCATTGAGCTCAACAAATCTACCTCGTGTGTCCGTCCAGTCTAACAAAAAAACGCTGAAAGTGTTTTTTTTACTGCTTTATTTCCGCATAACACATGACAATACTGCTAACCTGTTGGGCCAGTTGAAGTATAGAAAGGGGTCTGCGAGTACAGTAAACACGGCAGAGAGAGGAAGCAAGGTAGGTGGAGTGGAGGAGGGGGTTAAATCAGTCACTCAGCCAAAAACCAGTGCCACGCCCCAGGTGCTGGGGCTAGTAAGAGCAAGCAGCAGGAATGTGAGGGAAATGAATGGGAGTGTAAGTCCTGCCATTCACATGGTGAGTGCTTTCTTTCTTCAAATTTACCCTGCACTACTTGCTCTATAAACATCTCACAAGGTATGGTGAGTGCATAAAGAACCCGAAATATTTTACTCTTGCCTCCAAAAAAAAAAGATCTAACTGTGCAGGCTTTCTTATATGAAATTGTATGAGCAGATGGTTTGTTGTTTAACACTGTGCGTGAGTGAAAACTGTATCTGCGAAGCAGGGGAAGGGGGGGGGGGGGAGAGAGCCAGGGAATGAAGATGACCATCATTTTCGTCAGCGAACCTGATCAAAGGGAACCACATGAGCACAGTGCTTGCCAGTGTGAATATTTTGTTTAGACTATAATCCGTCATTATGATGATCACAGACAGGCAGAAAATGAAAGGTTTTCCTCAGTGGCCTGCACAACATGACTACAGTCTTAGGTTAAAATCAAAACATCACGTGGTGTGTGTGACTCAGTATGATTTGTTTCCCAGCTAACAAAGTTGGCCATTTATATATATTTTTCTACCCTCTCCTGTGTGAAAGGGACAGTGTTTTGTCACATGTAAATAAAGAATTACACTCTGTCTGCTCACAAGAAAACAAATATTCAACAAAATACTCATTTTCACTTTTTAAAAACATTCAAGAGACTGTGGAAACACTTTCAACAGGCCAGCCAGTGATCTGGGCCCACTGCATGGAAGGAAGAGTACATATTTTCTGTCTGTGCGGTTGGCAATTTGTTTACTGGAAGAGCTGCCCACTCAGAGCACATGTTTCTGCATGTGCAGTCAGCGAGTGAGCCCCAAGAAGACTGTGCGGTTAAGTGTAGTTGCAGAGGCAGAGAAAGTGTTTTTGTGCAGGTGGTGGGGGCGTTTGTGTGCATGAGTGCCTGTGCATGCATGTGTGTGTGTGATTTTGTTTGGAGAACTTAGCAAATAGCCAGCAAAGCCACACTCGAATCCTGTGTGCATGTGTGGTTGAGTAGGAGCGACATGAGTTTGCTGAGTCCAGATTTAAGCTCCCTTTCTGGGAACCAGCATTCCCTGCTCTTCTACACCAAGCTGCAAGAGACTGGAGGGCTTTGGGAATGAAGAGGCATGGGCTGGTTTCAGTATGTCCCAGGTTTGTCTATTGTACACAGCGAGTGGTAACAATGGGAGGGTTAAGTATCTGATATACACACCGAACCCTGGGGCTCAGCTGCAAGTAATTAAAGCTGGCAGTTGGCAGAGAAGAGAGTCAGGCAACTGTAATGGCCGCTGAAGTTCGTACCATAATATTTGGATGATGAATCAGACTGCTAGTAAATGTGTTGTCATGCTGTTGACCCAAGGCTTTCTCCCCTCCCCATGTCCTGTTGGCCCTGAGGGAGACACAGAGAGGAGAGGGAGAGGCTTTTGTACGACCCTGCTGCCTGTTTGTAATGAGATCTGCTGTTTATTTAGTATACAACGATGTTCCAGCTTTTCCTTTTACCTCCGAAGCCTTGCCATTTTATGCTTTGTTTGTCCACCCTACGTTGTATTTAGAACCCTCGGTTCTAATTCTTGTTTTAACAAAATCTTGATCGAGGCCTCCACAGGCAGAGAATATGAATTCAGTGGACCCACTGAGACATTAACATAGAGGTTTGCTAACGGCAAAGAAGAGGAAGAAGAGTTTCAACCAAGAAATATTCCTTAATACTGTAATTTGTCATCATATGTTTTGTTTTTTTCCAACCAGCATTAAAAAAGATATTCAACAGACCATGGGTACGTAAGAACTACATTCCCTGACGTAAAAGAAGCTGAAGCCAGAGACTTGTTGGAATTATTCTTGGAAAATTGACTAATGCCACCAATCAAAACCAAAAAATGTTCCGTATAGACAAGTTTTTCTCAACACAGGACCTGTGCTACGAACCAATATCACCATACCCAGGATATCTTTAGGTTAGCTGGCTTTACAAAATCCAACTCATCATAACTTATCATCTGGTTAAGTCAACCCAAGTTTCCCCGCCTCAGTTACGAGAGCGTGCTAACATGAAATGGTGACCGATGACCAATCACTAATCAAAGAGGCCCGGAGCAGCACACTTCAATCAAAAAGAATACATCCTGGTCCTGAACAAATATGAATCCATACAACAGACAATGAGCTAGTTGCTGCAGCCAACACCAGGAAGGAAGGAGAAATGCAATACATGCTTACTATGCAAATTGCAGTTTGTGCTTAAAGTGTGAAAGTTAGAAGTAATAGTGTATTCCATCAAATGAATGGGTTGTTTAGATGTATATAGGTCCTAAATCACTATTAGCATCTTCAGCATACATCACCATGGTGATGTGACATTGAAAACCTGACTTTACCTCGGCAGACTGCAAATCCTGCTTCATAATACATTCCCCTGATTCCCTGGCATGTTTTCGAGGCCTCTGTCCCTGCTCCAGCACACCTGAATCAAATGAATGTGCAATGTCAGGCTTCTGCAGGACTTGATGGCAAATCTTTCAATTAATCTTAAACATGCTGGTTCCCCAATATCCGGGTTGAGACACACTGCTTTGGACTGTGATGTGGCCGAAGATTATTGTTAGTTTAACTTGCGATGGTTCTTTCAAATGAAGTTAAAGGTCCTGATCAGAAGCCTCATTGTAGACAAGGCCGCTCTAACTCTTCCCGTACGTGATGTCAGTTTCCTGCTGTTGGTTTATTAGATAAATGATACAGGAAATTGTGTTTCATGAAACCTGCATGTGTGGCAGTCACAGGGGGGGTGGAAACCAGATTGACGCCTGAACTGATGCTGAAATTAATCATCACTATTCACATGGGAATAGCTGTGTACCTCTGATGTCTCCTTGCCATTTTCAGATTAATTGATAAAGCAGGTCCCAGAAATTAATGTTCAGGTTTGTTTTTATCTGCAACAGTTTGTTCAGTGAGCTTATGCTTTCAAGTTTTAATTCTCATCCCAAGCTGAAAACTGTGATTACGTGAACTTACTATTTCTTTTATCTGATATCCCTCCTCTCTCGACAGAATCGGTGTATGACATTGTACCCAGAGAGCTGCAGTTGCGTTTCTCCACCCAGCAGAACCCAGAAGTCATGAGTCAAAAGAGCGGAGGAGAGGCAGGGCCTCCGCCTTCAGCACCTTTAGCTTCAGGTAGGATCCTGCTCCTCTTACTTCTCACCTCTATTCAGAGCTGACACTGCCCCATTTAAAAAAAAAAAAACAAAACACACAAGCCATGTAGCAGTCTGTACCTGTAGGAAAACAAACACATGCATAGGACAGGTTAGCAGGCCAGACTGTGATCCTCACATGTCAGTCCAATGATCGCCAAAGAAAGAAATTATTATATCATTGACATTCAGTCACCTCAACACACCTGTCAACTCTACCTCCTTTTACACTGTGAGAAACAGGTTAGGGTAATGTTGTTGTGATGACTTGTGCTCTACTGTATCTTGTGGTGTGTTGCAGGAATAAAGTGTTGAAAAGTGGGTCATGACCCATCTGCTTTTCCAGAATTCATTAATGGCTTACACTGTCTACACAATGGGGCTTTGCTAAAAGATATTATGTTGGTTTAATTTTTTTTGACGCGTGTCTCGATGCAGATGTCACTGTATCAATACAACAACAAGCTTTTTTATTTATTATTTTATCTTATTTGCAGTCATTACTGTCTAACATTAGAAATTTAATATTTTTTGTTTAATTTTAAGTTAAAGTGTTTTAATTGGTGCGATCCTTAAGGCTCTCCTCTGATGTTATACAGAATAATATAGAACAGCTGTTGTAATAAATGCAATGTAGGAAATGGTAACTGTTCAAAAATCAAAGTGTATCTTTATACATATCCTTTCGTGAGGTCGTAGGCAATACTACACACGGACACAAGAGCCTGAAAAAGCTTATTATGTCACAGCTTTACATACTCTTAAAAAAAATACTTTCTAGTTACGGTAACTTGCAACTGCAATACATACTTTGGTGCAAAATAGGTGAAAACTGTGTTGTATCGTGTCTCAGGTCTTTTACGGTTCCTGGCAAAAGTTCGAAAAGACTGATTGTCTGATTTATGCTAATATTTAACATTGCAAAAAAACAAACAGATTATACAGCACTTAAATAACACACTTTATTTTAGTCATTACCCAACTAATGCTGCACCCAACAAATCTTGTAGAGAAAATTGATTACTATAAAAGATAATGTTTAAAGCAATTCTTTTAAGCACTCAACATTGAGACACATTTTTACTTAGCTTCCAATCCACCTCTGAAAATGTCCATCAGACAAGCAAAATATATTTTCTTCACATTTGCAGTGAAATATGAAACTGATCTGACATTCAGACTGTAGCTAATTTCCTTTGCTCCTAACAAAGTCATCAAGGCTTTAGTTAGTTATCCACAGTCAGTGCTGCATCATAACCACTGTAGCCACGGTATTAAGAGGAAGGTGAAGAGTTAACATGGAACTCTTCAATTTGATTGATATCTTTCCATAACATCATCTTTCTATTATCCTTCTTGTTTATTTATTGTAAGCTGTGAGTCTAAATCTGAAGTAACGATCTTGTATGTTTTTCAGCTCTTTAATTAATATTTTTATTTCATTTGCAGCACTGTCTCTGGCTGTGAAAAAACAGTTTCATGTCAGAGGGTAAACCCCCCTTATCTTTCTGCTCCAAATTATAGTGCTACAACAACAGTGTTTGTTCATAGATTTTGGAGGAAATTATATTTCTTGTCTTGTGAGCTTAAATGTCTTTGTGTCTTGTTCAAAATGAACCCCCACCTTTCTTTTTCTCTGCCGCTCTTTCTTTTCAATTGAATGTTTTGCAAACTAACGAGTCACAAAACAGTCCAGAAGGTCACCAGCAGTCTAATGCCTTTTACGATCTGCAACTTAACCACACCCCTCCGTACTCTTCATCGAGCACAATGTGACTATTTGAATGCTTTTTAAGTTGCAGTGTATGTCAGCATGCTGGAGCAATATTTTTTTATTTACAACCAAAATATCCTGTGTTATCTTTTAAAACAACAAATCTGAATACATTCTTACTGTTCAGCTTTTATTGCTCATCCGCTGTCTCATTTTTATTCCAGGAAGTTCCCTCTGAAGCAGGGAGTGTCTGCATATAAAATGGTCTGCAGTTCTCTGCTTCATAGGTCAGAAGCTTGTTTATTTTGTCTCTGTGGCTACGTTCAGTCCCAACGAAATATTCAGAACTTTTAAGACATAAAAAACATTAAATGAAAGAAAATAAGAGCTCCAATACTGGCATTCATCATCTGCTACATATTACTGTTTGGACTTCCCTCTCCATTTCATCGACAAAATGCTACTATTAAGGATAAATTCATTCAGTTATTTCATTTGTTTTAAAATTAATTCATTTTTTTACATTAAAGTGTATTCCAAAGCTTTTTAAGTTTTATCGCAAAATCTTTAAAGTAATCATTTTCTTCACAGTTACACATCCACAGCTACACACTGGGGTTGGGCGATCGTTGTATTTTCATATTGTCCAATCGGGGTACTCAAGATCACTGATGGACGATCGGACCGCCAGGGGTGGTGGGGCAGCCAGGAAATTGGGGGAGGTTGTGCTAAACAGACTTGCAACTATTTGCATTTTGGAATTAAAGCACTTGACTTTTAAGCACTCAATTTAAATGTCCAGTTGGATTTCTGGCAGTTAATAATAAAGTTAGTTGTATTTCATTACGGTCACTGCTTTATGGCTGAATAAAAACATTTCTAATGTTAAAATATTTTTAGTAATAACTATAGAAGTAATTAATTAGTTAATAAGGTCATATATTCTTTGTTTTTAATTTTTAATGATTATTGGCATTAACATTTTATTTGGATAAAAGATTTTTGAATAATCACATTGCATGTGTGTCTACTTGTATTACGGCATTATGATTCTTATAACAATATTTTACATTTAATCCAACAGAAATCTCTCAAATTTCTCAGAAAGGCGCACATTTTAGCGATAATCTTATTTCTGATGGTATGATAGTGAAATAGCTTTAATATTGGTGTAGGAGAAAAGAATCGTCAATCATCGATATTTGATCTGATCGCCAATTGGCACTTGTCTAATAAACACATTCCAGATCCAATGAAAAGGGGAGAAGTTTTAATTGGAGGATGAAATAAATACCAAACAAAAAACAAGAGCGTACAAACATGAACAAATTCAGCTGTGGGACTGCTAGCCAACACTGGTTGAGAAGCCTTTATTCACTGTGTACTTATTTGCACTATAGATGCCATGTCCTCTCCTATGACCATGGAAGGCCCCCGCAGTGCTTTTTCCAACTCTTCCAGCTGCACCAAGCATTCCAGTTCTTCAGCCACTGACCAGAACCAAGTTCACAGTGGCAATGTTGACCCAGAGGACAACCGGAGTTGCAGAACAGTACCAGAGGTTGTTGGAGAGGGTGGCAACAGCAGTAGTGGTGGTCACTGCAGGGGCACCAGTGAGCTTGAAGTAGGAAGAGGTGTACCATCCCAGGAGGTCCAGCCACATCACCAGGTGACCCCATCTAAGCGCCGCACCGTGTTGAACATCTCTCCACCGCCGCAAGACCTGCTTGATGACAGTCGCATGTCCTGCCAAGAGGAACCGTCGCTGGACTCAGAGCAGAGCAACAGTATCTGGTTGGATGACTCTCTTTCCAACTTCAGTATGATGAGCACTGTCTCTTATAACGACAACACAGAAGTGCCTCGGAAGTCCCGCAAACGTACCCCTCGGCAAAGACCTGGGCCCAAGACTGTGCCTGCACAGGAAGCCAGCATGGACGTGTTTGATGCGGACAGTGCTAAAGGCCCACACTTTGTCCTATCGCAGCTCGGCCCTGACAACAAGACAGGACAGAAAGGAAGGTTTGTAGTTAGTTTGATTCATTTTATCTACATCTGGCCTCTTGCAGTCTTATGAACACACAATGTGAATGTCTTGCCAGTCTACATCTCAAACAGGTGTTAAAATGAACCTATAGTTTTACACAGATTAAGAGCTTGAATGCTTTCATTTCATTTTCATCTTCAGGTTTTTATTCAGGTTTTATCCATCACCCGTCATTAACTGTATAAAACAGTCAATTCATAATTCTCTTGTTGGTAGTTTCAAAAGCTCATAAGTAGCCTCTTAGTCTTTATTTTCTGTTACCATTGTTTTAAAGTTCCTTCTGGACGAGTAGGACGAATAGGTATTATTAGAAATAACATATTGAACAACAGATGGAAAACTTCCACAAATTACTCCGGCTCTACATTTCCCACCGCACTTTGACTGGAGAAGAGCGGCTAGATCAGAAGGTAAGGAGGGGCAGGATACTGAAGTACAAACAATGGGCAGCCATAGTGAATTGCAGAGCCTCTCTCAAAGACCTAGGATAAGCAGTGCAGATTAAATAAACAGATAACTGAACGCTTTAAGAGCTGCGGATAGAATATGCATGGTTGATGAAGGGCCTCTTTTCTCTGCAATGCTCAGACCACTATGGCAACTTTACAGCATTTTTGCTGTTCGTTGTCACAATCTTTTTAGATGATAGATCCTTGAACAATCATCGGCTAGATACATACACGGATATTTCAAATAGGGGTCATGTTTTAGTTTCCCATGAAACAGTAGAACGGGTTTGGAATCTATATTCTAAAGCACAATATATAAAAAATGAGTCTTTCTACCTAAGTTTGTGTTTATTTCTCCACCAAAACAACTGTAGACGCCAAATAAATTGTTGTTCAGCACAGTTTCTAGAAAAAGTTGGAATAAATGGTCCATGTCAACCTGATCTTTGCTGCAGTTCTCAAGATGATCCTCAGACAACTCATCAGAAAGGAGGAACTCTTACGAAGCAGTACCCTCAGAAGAGCGAGGGGAAGGAGCTCAAGATCGTTGTCCAGCCTGAGACGCAGCACCGAGCTCGCTATCTGACGGAGGGCAGCAGAGGGTCAGTGAAGGACCGCACTCAGCAGGGTTTCCCTTCTGTAAAGGTAACTGTCCTCACTTGAAACAGCCTCTGATGGGGGTTCTGTTGTCTATGGTTTTGGCCTTTCTGCTATTCCGCTTTCTGCTGCTTCTTTTTCTGTCAACACCCCTATCATCTGCTCAAACCTTTCAATGCATCAGATGGGTCAATGATTGAGTCACTGCCAGAGTTGGTGTCATATGTACAGGTGCAGGTTTTACTGTTTATAGAGCCTGGTGGGCGGTGGGTCAAAATATGTTTGAGTGATGTAAAGGAGTAAAGAGCTTTGAATATTAAAAATCGAAAGTCTTTATTTAATCAAATTTATTCCTCGTCTTCTTTCACTGTTACAGCTGGAGGGAGTGAAGGAACCAGTGGTTTTGCAAGTGTTTGTCGGCAATGATACCGGGCGTGTGAGGCCTCATGGTTTTTACCAAGCATGCAGGGTGACCGGCCGCAACACCACAGCCTGCAAGGAGGTGGACATTGATGGCACAACAGTCATTGAAGTGTCTTTAGATCCAAGCAGCAACATGACGCTTGCGTAAGTATATTGCTTGAGTGTCCATCAATTCGTTTTAATTTGGATGTCAGTCATCAAACAACAATGCCAACAGCAATAAATGACTACAGTAGTCAAAATACACATTATATGACTACTAATGTATTTCAATCTTTGCCCATGTTACCTACTGGTAGTTAAGTTAATAGGTTTTTGGTTCAGCTGTATGTTTTCAAAGCTGTCATTGTCTGTCCATGCAGTGTGGACTGTGTTGGGATCTTGAAGCTCCGTAATGCTGATGTGGAGGCTCGCATTGGTGTGGCCGGCTCGAAAAAGAAGAGTACACGTGCTAGGCTGGTGTTTCGGGTTAACATTCCCCGTCAGGATGGTTCAACACTCACCCTGCAAACCCCATCGTCTCCAATCCTGTGTAGTAAGTGGATCTCTTCATGTCTTACCTCATTGTCGAGTGAACGGTGCAGACTGTGGGTATTTGCAAGAAAAAAGAGGAAGATACATGAGAATATGGAGGGATGGGAATCAGGGGATCTTTGTGAAACTCTTTCAACATGTCTGTTTGTGCGAAATAATGATGTCAAACGTGCGTCTTTGCTTCTGGGGAAAAGACGGAGTCACGGCAGAAGAGGATGAATCACTTCAAAACATGGCACTTCATTTCAAGTACGAATGAAAACAACAGTAATATGCTAAAACATCTTAACGAGCAACGTGGGCTTAAAGGACTTATATTTGATACTCTACAATAAGTCCAAGCAACACGTTCCTCTACAGAAGGGAAATATCCCACATCCAACAAAGAGGAAGAAAGTTCAGACTACATAAAGAAATGTTTCCCCTGCATATAACCTCATCCTCTCAGGGGCAGTTGGCTGCCTCTTGCAGTGCCCGTTAACCACCTCCAGTTCTTTCTAACAGTGCTTTGGTGAGGGACACTGACAGGAGCCTTATTTGAGGACCTGTTTCCAAAGTTTATTACAGCCTGCGGTCAGAAGACTTTTGTCTTTTGATGTCAGCATTCGGAGATATTCCTGTCTTACTCATATAAAACCTAATATGTCATAATCCGAACAGTATGAGGGTGTGGTTGGTTTCATAAACAGGAAAGACGCTTAGGGCCATAAGAAAGTTTCTCTGTGAGTGGATTTTGGAGAACTGCTTTGAGGGAGACAGGGGAGAAATAGAAGGACGAAACAATAGAGGTGCTTGGACCTCTATTGTTGACACAGAGCCACCGTGCAGGCCAGGGAAATATCTTTCCACAAAGTAATCCCCGTGTGTGTGTGTGTGTGTGTGTGTGTGTGTTTGTGTGTGTGTGTGTGTGTGTGTGTGTGTGTGTGTTGGAAAGGTTTATGAAATGTCTTTAGAGGCAAAGGGGGAGTGGTTTTCAGCTTCTGTTTATTCAAAGCTCTTCTATGACACACATCCAGTATGTCACATAAAAGAAAAAAAAATCATGTCCTTTATCTTCTTACATAAACAAGCGGTGTCACCCTGCACGTATGGTTTAGCAAAGATGAGGTGAAATTGTGTCATCATGGTTTTTTTTTGATTCGTGAAAGCAGATCTTGCGTGGAAATGTGTTATTCTAATCATTATATCCAAAGGTCTGTTATTAAATGATCTAGTTGAGTGTCCCTGAACATCTCGCTAACCATGCACAACATCTTACTCCTACTCTATAACACTGATTGGTTACTTTACGTGATAAGTGTATTTATTTATCAACATTATGTATCTTCTCTGTCTCCAGCCCAGCCTGCAGGGGTGCCTGAAATCCTGAAGAAGTCACTACACACTTGCTCAGTGAGGGGCGGAGAAGAGGTCTTCATCATCGGCAAGAACTTTCTTAAAGACACCAAAGTCATATTTCAAGAGAATGTCTCAGGTAATAAATAATTCTGTTCATTAAAAGTAGGTTTAATGGATATTTTAGTTTGTTGCCTCCTCTCAACATGTTAAATCTTCTGTCTGTTCCAGATGAGAAATCGTGGAAGGCCGAGGCTGAAATTGACATGGAGCTGTTTCACCAGGTAAAATGGGATTGTTTGTTTGCTATTTTTGACCCAAATGATTATTGCAAATCACTAATGAGCAGAGTAGATACAGCAGCTATTTCAGATTTGAAATGGGATTTAGATGTAATCATCTTAAGCAGCTGCTGGTTCAAAGGTTTGTAGAGTCTCATTGTGTTCTGACCTAATTACACACAGTCTCAGAGGCTCTGCTGAGTGTGTCCCAACAGTCCAGTTTAAACCTTTGCGCTGAACACAAAATGGTCAGAGGCAAGCTAATTGATGAATCTGTGTACAGCATATATAGTTACACAGTATATATATATAACCTTTATTAACACTCATGACCAGACAAACAGCAACAAATACAGCATTAGAGATTATGAGGTGCAATGTAAGTCATGTTGAGTATTTACCACAGGGCTAACTCGAGTTCAACAATCCTGCGATCTGGTTTGGTGAGTAGTGGTAGGCCATGAATTGGAGAGTAAAAAATGATAGCTGTAGACTGAGATGGAGTACCTGCCTATTTGTTCATATAGTACACAGTGATTTGGATGATTGATGCCCTGTAATGGAACAACACAGGATAATGAACTGCATCAGGTTGTTTAAAGTCGAGCTGGCAGCATGGGAATAAGGAATATGCCCATTGTCAAGCTCAGACTTTATGGCTGACTGTACAATAACATTCCTGACCTTAAGTCAGAAATATCCTCTATTCCCAGACAGGAAGCTTGTTTTTATCTGCAGATTCTGTGGAAGTTACTCCACATGCTGGTAAAAGGGTGTTCACTATAAAGAGATTCTTAGATGATCACATCAGCAGTGAGGGGGTTTGATGACAAAGCTTATGAGTGTGAAACACATTTCGTTTTGTCTTCATGTGGTAAAACCTTTTTTTTAACTTTCACCACCAGGTCGTCATTGTTGAACTTGTGTAAATCTTTGGAAAACTGCGATTGGATTTATTATGTAAATCTGGCTACTGGCTGACACTTTGTAGATGTCCTAGATAAAGGAAATGTTGTTAACCTAATTAACAAAGCCGAGGTATTTCAAAATCAAAATATGAAAAGAAATGCCAGTTCCATGCCGATTCCAGACAAATCCCCAGGAAATGAGACCAGAGTAAAATAATGAGCTAATTTTCTTGCAAAAATATGTATTATATCACCTGAAAACCATTGTAATTGTTCCTCTCTCCAAATCTGTTTTTTATGTAATCCCCTACAAGAATCATTTGATAGTGAAGGTTCCTCCGTACCAGAACCAAGCCATCACCACTGCAGTGTGTGTCGGAGTCTATGTGCTCACCAATGCTGGGAGATCCCATGATGTCCAGTCTTTTAACTACACTCCAGATGCAGGTTTGTTCCAGTCAAACTCACTTTCTTTTTTCATGGGTTTCTTTTTACAATCATGATGTAAAAAGAAAACCTTTAGTTCATTAGTATAATGTCTCTAGTCAGACCTTGAGATCATTTTGTACATATTTTTATCATTTAGAAACCGCGGAAGCGAGAGTAGCATCACAGCCATGTTAGGTTTGTGTTTGCAAGCTGTCGTCACTGTTAGGCAATAGCGCCCCCTACTGCTCAGTAGGATCAGAGCAAGTTATAGAAAAGATCAGGAGCACAATACACAGCTCATCTCCCAACACAGGAATCGAAACTTAAGCACCACTCCTTGGTTTAAAACTTTCAGTTGAGGTTGGTGATGCAGATTCATATCACAATATTTCCTGGTATTATTTATGGTAGTGAAATAAATAGCTCTATGAAAATAGTACCATAAAACATTTTGTTTCCACTTCAGAATACAGTGTTGAGAAACAAACACACAAACATTGATCCCAAAAAGGAACACTTAATCGTGACCATAACTATAGTTACGTAGGCTAAAACAAGTATACCAATGTTATAACAATTAGAATTTCATTGAAAATACAAACAGCAATTCATAATCTAACCCCACAATTAATTAATGGAAATGTAAAAATACTTGAAAAATGCTTCAGATTGACATTGATTGTTCTGTTTTTGGGGGCCTGTTCTCATAAAATGAATATGTTGATGTCTACTCTTGCAGCGAAACATGATATTTCCGTGAAGACAGAGATGCCCTCTCCAGTGAAGGCTTGTTCATATGATGAAAAAAGTAAACTTTTCTTTTCTCTTTAACTATTGAACAAACCCTTGATGGTAGTTTCTGCTGCAGTTGTATGCATTTCAAAATATTACTCCTCACAATATATTTCAATATACCACCACTTGTTTAAAGAATAAAAACTACTATGCTTCTTGCTCTTGCTACAGTTCTAGATGGTTCCTTGTTGCCTTCGATGTTGCCTTCAGTAAAGAGGGAGGAAGCCACACCGATGGAGGTCACCAGCAACCTTCAGTCCTCTGGAGCATTCAAGGTGATGTATTGTAGCTAAAGAAATCATCACAATAATAATTAGACATGGAAATGAACACTCGTATTCCAAAACTTACATAACGTTTGTTATTTGATATTGCAAATTACATAAATGTTTTTGCATTTTATACTTACCTTGTATTTTTTGTTACCAGCAGACACGTGACCTGTGTCCAGCCCAGCAGAACCAAGACATGGCTGCAGGCCATCTGAGTAAGAGCAGAGCATTCTCCAACAATCTGTCACAGCCTGCAGGCGACCCTGACAAAGGCCAGGCTCCGGTTTTTACCAGTGCAGAGCCCTTAAGCACTATCCAGAAGCAGGACATTGCTGTCACCAGCTCCTTCTCTGTGCCTGAAGACTCCCTTCTCCAGCAGGGCTCGCAGCAGTTCCTCCTGGAGCCAAGAGAGGGCCTCGGGCAGGAGAGGGCAGTCAGCGGCTCCGGATCTGTTGGGAGGCTGTGTGGTGAGCCTGCACCCCAACAGCAGCAGCTTCCAATGTTTCCCCCAGATGAAGTGGCTCAGTTGGAGGAGGCAGTTAGACAACTTAAGGCTAAAGGGTTCTGTAGCTTGCCACTTCAAGCTGACAGCTCCATGGCCAAACAGCAGCAACAACACATGCAGCACCAACAACAGATCCAAAAACAGCAAATACAGCAGCAACAGCAGCTTCAACAGCAGCAGCAGCAACAGGTTTTAGATAATCTCCAGCAGCAGCTTTTTCAGTCGCAGATTCAGATGCAGTGTGGCATGTTTCAAGATGCCTCTCAGAGCAAGAACGCAGAGCAGCAGGGCTCATCACAAGGAGTGGTGCCAAACCAGGGAGCCCTTTTCCAGCAGGCTCAGCAGCAGCAGCAGCAACAACAACAACAACAACAGCAGCAGCAGCAGCAGCAGCAGCAGCAACAACAGCAGCAGCAACAAGCAGCTCTCTTTCAGCAGGCTAATGAGATGCTCTCTATTCAGACCAACTTCCTCCAGCAGACTCCCTCACACCCTTCAACACCAATGTTCCACAATCCAAGTTCTTTGACTGAAACACAAGATCCGCAGGGGGGTCTGTTTCATAGTCAGAAAGCCTCTCACACTCAGGAGCAGGTGCAGGCCGCTCTCTTCCAAAACACTATGACAGTTCTACAGTCGCCAGACCAACAGCCCTCAACCCCAAGTCTTTTCCTCCCTCAGACTTCTCTGCCATCTCAGCTTACAACCAGTAGCACTCAACAGCAACAACAGCAGCAACAACTGGCTTTTCTCAGTGCCCTTCAAACCCCATCTCCTGAACGACAATCAGTATTTCAGGCGCAGACTCAGCTCTCTCCTATTCAGCAAAGAAGTCCTATGGAGCAGCAGCAGCCCCCACAGCCGCAGCCCCACACACAACCAACTCAGCAGGCATCTCTGTTTCAGAACATCTCCCAGCATCCATCTGCAAACACACTTTCTCCAGGCCAGCAACAGCAGCAACAGCAGGCTGGCCTACTGTTCTGTAACAACCCCCTGTCCTCCACTGACCAGACCTCCGGCCTCCTCTTCACCAACCAAGGCCAGATGACTCCGTTGACCAGCAGCAGTCTAGTTTCCCAAGAGCCCCAGGACCCCTCTCTGCTTTTTTCTCAAGCCAGCATTGTGACCGTAAACCAGCAGGATCGATCTGAGCCGATGGCCTTAGGGAACCCCAATGATCCACGTCAGCAGGTGCTGTTTCAGGACCAACAACCAATGCAACTTGGCACCAGTACCAACAACCAGCAGGAGCAGCCTGTGGGCCTCTTCATGCCTCAGTCCAACATGGCCTCTCTACAGGGCGGATTGGCTGCTCAGGAGCTCGCACAGTCAGCAATGTTTGCATCACAGAATGGTGTTGCAAACATCCAGACGCCCACCTCTTCACCTGTTCAGCAGCCAGGGACTCTGTTTCAGTCGGCCGTCAGTGGAAGCATCAATCAGCCCAGCCAGCCTCTGCAACCTGGCCTCTTCCTTTATGGGATTCAGAATGGTGAGGAATTCCCTACCTGCCTTTAAAACTGTTGAGATGGCAGAAATGATGCAAACCATTAGTAATGGCGAGTAGATCATCTTTACCTCCTCAACAACAGACAGTTCATCAATCAGTTCAACATATATCTTGATGATGATTGACATCACTCTCATATGTGTCTTTCAAACATGAAGTTGGGGCCTGCACGTGGTTAGATTAGCTTAGCGTACAGATAAAAGCTAACAGGCTTTCTGTCCACAACTAAAATAAAAATCTATGTTTAGAATGAAATTCGAGAAGAAAACATTTTTGAACTTTTTCTTTAATTTTCACGCACCCACATAAATGATAATACATCAATATATATTATTAATATATAATATATTTTCATTAGTGTGTGTTGAACAACCAAAGTTTATGACGACTCATCACAAGCGCTTGATAATGAAAGTATGGATGAAAAGGACACAATGAAGAGACACATCAAACTGCGGTTACAAACACGAAACACGTCTGTGATGGTATTGAAATGTGTTGGTAGTGACGTCACTGGGAGGTAAACTAAACCTGACCAGGCTTTTTTGTTCCCCCTTTACAGAATGTGGTCAGCTGATTAACACTCCTGGAAACACGGTGTCGGATCAGATTATAGCCATCAGCCAGTCGGGTCAGAACCAAAGAGAGAGTGAGGTGCACATTCAGTCTCTGCTCAGCCAGTCCCTGTCCCAGTCTTCAACTGTGCAGAGCAGCACAACTGCCCCTCAGAACATGGTGAAGATCGATGACCTGTTGGTCAGCTTGCAAGAGTCTGGCGGCAGCTTAACTCGTTCATACTAACCCTCGTAAAGGATTTTGTCTCTAACTTTTTACTGATAATATTTGTCAATTGTTGACCAAATATTCTAAATAATGTCCGTTGATAATTGAGACTTATTGTAGTTTTCGTGCTTATATCTGATCACCAAATGGTTTTTCTGCTCTTTTAGGTTGGTCTCCTTCAGGGCTGAGTATTTATTAGGAAAGAACGTTGATTGTAAAGTGCCGTTTGCCTTGCACAGCCAGTCTCTTTCCCACAGAGTCCTCAAAGTGAACTGTGAACGGGATGTCTGTTTTTTTGATAGACTGCAAAGAGAAGTGGATGTCTATTACTGACTGGAGGACTTTTTCCCCATTGTAAAAAAATATGCTGTGTAAGATGAGGTTGACTCCAAATGAAACAATGTGAGACTAACTGAAGTTACTGTCAGGTGCGAAAAGCGGCATTTCATTTGGCCCTTGTCTTCAGCGTGTCCTCTAGAAAGACCGTGACATAGTGGCCTTGTTCTTCGTTTTACTTGTGAAGTTTTGATTCTATCTGTAGTTAGATTGTCAGATATGTTATCTGGAGCCTGTTTTTATTTCCCGCGGTGTCTTCTAATAGTGTTCTCCGAGGCGTCTAGCAGTGTCCATTAATAGTGTTCCCTTTAATATGTCGTATATTTTCATCACGTTTCCGGTTTGCATGGAGGGTATAGTATGGCAGGTCAGTTTGGACGGACTATAGCATGTAGAGTTGATTGCAGCGCTGTTGGAAATCCATTTCACAGGATCCAACAACGCAGAGAGTATAGAGGGAAGGTCAGCAGAGTGGAGAGAAGGTCGATAGATGAGAGGTAGAAGAACTGCTCGAATTAATTAAGAAACTAACGTTGTCGACACTAATGTGATGGCTACAGGTGTTTATCATAATACACGATGTGGCTGGTTCTTATTTAATTAGCGTAAGAGCTGGCCGGCCTCTGATAGTATAACAATCAATATGATAAAATCACTTCAGCTGCTTCTTCTAACCAACAAAGTGTTTTTATTATTATTAATGAATAAGATCCTATGAGACGGAAAGAAACCCAGTTCAGCTTGTGTACAACCTCACATGATGGCATTGAGCTGGGAGAAGCAGATAACGATTATTCTATTGTACCTGCACTGTGATGTTTGTGTAATTGGACAGGAGAATTCAGACAAACCGCTCCACTGGACTCTTGTGTTAAGCTAGTGAAATATAATTGAAAATCTCTTCTCCAGCCAGGTTGGCTCCAGACGATTCCCGAAACTCAATATTTATTCTTGAAACAAATCTGGGCAGAATCGGAGGGGAAAAGAGGTTTCACATGATACAACTCACGCTACGTGCACCGATAGTAAAAATGTAAAATAGTAAATTATGTTTGCTTAAAGGTTGGATCATTTTCTTAGTGTCATCCTGATGGCATCGCACTGGTCAGGTACATGTGAACTGGAATAGTATTCTTGCGTTAGCAAGTCTATCACAGAAGAGTCTCTTCACTCGGTACCTCTTCCAGGGAGGTTACGTTTTCATTGCTGTTTGTTTCTTAGCAGAATTACACAAAACCTATCAGGGTGATTTTCTTTACACTTAGTGAAGGGATGGGAGCATGAGCCAAGGAGGAATCAATTCAATTTGGAGGCTGATCGGATGAAGGGGCAGATCCAAGAATTTTTTATTTTTACTCTATAACGTTGCGCGAAAAGCAATTTTTGGACATTTGCCTCGAAGGAGGTGTCCGCTCACTGAGTGCTCGTCTAGTTGTATCAATATGTTGGATTTAGTGACTGTAAAGGAGGAACAGTAGTTCGTCGGCTTGACTGACCTTCATCATAAACTCATGAACTCATCCAGGTTAACATGATGGATTACAGCCCTCCTGACGAGCTTTCTTATACATGCAAATGGTTCAAGTTCGACTGAGTGAGTGTTGGTCTGCAGTTGACCAGTGGCGGTCGCCTCAGGACCAAAATCTGACTCTATGCTTGCTTTGCATAAATAAAGATAACGGGCCAGTTTTATGCCTCGTTAGCTTGTAATTTCGTTTTTTCTAACTTGCCATTTGACATGAAGGAAGCTCACAGTAAATAGCGAGACTGGTTACTTTCTGATTCATTGCTGGCATGATATCCTGCAGCCGCATGTTCCTTCCTGTAATGTTGTTGTGTAGTTGTTGCAAACTGTCGTGTTTAGTTTCACTGTAGGTTGATGTGTCTGAACAAGGGGCTGGTCTCTGACAAAATAGTTCAGTTAATGCCTCCATAGCTGTCTGGTTTTATCTACACAGTTCGTTAGAAATACAGAATTCTTAACACAGTTACATTTTATACACTTAAAAACAACTATTGTAATATATTGGAGATTGTGTAAACTTGACTAATGTGATTTCTGGAGCGACGGTGTGTCAGTTTAAGCAGAGTTTTTTTTTTTTAAAGGGACCCTCCTCTTGAAGGAAACCTGACTTTGGAGAAAGGCGCTATCTTTCATTGGCTCTCTTCAACTTGTGAAATAGAAGATATCCAGTGTTGAGTATTTATGCTTTTTTTTTTTTTTTTTTCAAGTTTTAGAAAGAACTTTTTTATTGATTTAGTACCGCAGTAGTTGTTGAAAAAGCAGATGTAATTTATTTGTATGTTGCTTCTTGTCAAAATTGTATCATAGTAATCAGAGCTGTGTTCAGATCTTTCTGACTGTCAGCAATGTAGTTTGGCTCCACATGCTGAACGCGGCACCTTGTGATGAAAGTGGGGATGCCTTTAAATGCAACTCTTAACTCCTGACGACACCATGAATGACATAAACATTCCTGTGCACAGCTACTACTTTGTGATTTTGGGAGGTGTAGGTGATTTAATATACACCTTAATGTATCTTTTGATGGTTCAAGGCTTATACATGGCCAAAACTGATAAGACCACGGCCAGATGGCACCAAATTTCAACAGCAAAAATCCTCCATAGGACCAACAAACTTCAGTATTATAACTTTGAATAAATTGACTTCAGTTTACTATGATTGCTGAATCTGATTTTACAGAAAGGTTGTAAACATCTCGCTTACATTCCGGATATATGTAAAACACACTGGGGAGGTGATTACGTGTTAGTGCAAAGAGGAGGATGAAAGATGATTCAAATTTTCTCATTTTTCTGACTCTTAATTTCTCTGTAATAGAACAAGATGTGTTATTCCATTACCAGCTAATATGATATCAACAAATCTAGTCTGTAATAGGACCTTCAAACGGTTAATCTTTGCTCCTATAATGTTTTGACACTTGTAGATGTTGATGTGCCTTGAGAAAATGTTGTAGTAGAAACTATTATTAGCTGTTTAACACCCTCCTGGGTCTGCCAGTGATGAATATTTCTCAGTCACTAGAATGTTGCAAGCCATAATACTTTAAATGTGCTTCTAATGCTCTACAACAATGACCGCTAAGTGTGGTTGATAAACGTCTTGTGCAATTTCTGTCACGTGTCTAACTTGTTTGTCCTGAAGTATCCATTGCATTTATGTCATAAAATGTAGATGCAGACCAATTTTCTCTGAAACTGCTATGCAGCTAATATACTGTAAATGTAGATCTGATAGTTTTTGAATATATATTTTTCTATATAGCCTCTCCATTTTCAACATAAAGGAGAAACCAAAATAGATATTCTTCTATTATTTATGTTTGAAAATTTTCTGATGCTTTGAGTGATTTTTAATCTTGTCTTTTTCATGCAAATTTCTCCTCTTAACAACCATGTCAGACAATAATTTCTTTTAATGAGACAAGGGTCTGTAACATCAGTCGTCTGTATTCCCTTCTTGCTTGTATGTTTTGTGTGGAAGTTTGCGTTATATCCAGGCTCAGTGTTTACTGGAGCAGTTGTTCTTGACCAGAGAAAGACAAATCATACCAGATTCTTATTTGTTCCCCTGTATTTAAACTGCTAGAGGTCTACTTAATTTCCCATTCTTCTTCTTCAAAAAATAAAACTCCGTAATTTGCTCTGCATCTGATATTTATTTGCAAACTGGGTAGGTGACTCCACAGTCTGTTGACACCTGTAAAGTCTCTTCATTCCCAACACAAGTGAACCACTCCTTTAGTAAACAGCATTCTAAGTCCTGGAAGTAAGAAGGCGAAATCTGCCTTAAGGTTTCTAACCACGCGAACAACTGAGGTCTAATTTCTGTAAGTTTGCTGCTATCTATATTAAACATACATACTTATACTATCAAGATTTTTAGCCTTCTTTTAATAGGTACCTCCAATGTTTTTGCCGGTGTCTGTCTGTTTGTCTGTTAGTAGGATTAGGCCTTTGCAAGAACTACCGGCCTGATTTTCCTCCAACTTATTAGAGGGGTGTAGTGTGGGTATCAAATCTTTTTTCTTTACATGGACCTTGGCAAGTTTTATGCTCTCAGAGTGAATTTTTCATTCCTGGTGTGATGTTCTGCTTAAGAATATTTGGTTCAAGTTGAAAAAATACAGCCTACCTTCTTGATGTCTCTTAATTGACCTTGCATTTGTTGATTTGAACTTGAAAAAAACTTGATTTGAATAAAAATAAATAAAGGGATACAATATTTACAGTATAAAAATCTTGGAACCACACAGACACTGAATTACTCAGGAAGGAGGAGAATATTATCCCCTTGGGCTGTATGAACCATGGCCCAAAGGGTTCACACGAACCCCAAGACAACAACATTGGAGCTGATAGAGTCACAATGTATGCGTCTGAATCCGATATTAAGAGAGCCCTACATCGCCAAGGCCTGAAAGGCTGTCGTGCACGGAGGAGCTCCTACACCAAAACCTGCATAAAAAGCAGGAATGAAGTTTGCAGATGATCACCAGGACAAAGAGATAACCTATTGGAAGAGGGTTCTCTGGTCAGGTGAGACAAACATTTTGCCCGAGACTTTCCAACCAAATAACACCCTCCCATTGGTGAAGCATTGGGGATGGCAGCTTTATGTTGTGGGGTCGTTTTTCTAGATATGTGAATGGTGCACTCCAGTAAATAGATGTCATCATGAGGAAAGAGGATTTTCTGCAAATACTGACGCTAAATCTCAAGACATTGGCTAGAAGTTTGATACTTAGTAGCAATTGGGTCTTTCTTCTTTTCTTAAAAGAAATGCAGACTAACCGGTTGACCTTGCCCCCCGGTACATTCCCCAGGACAAAAGACTGCTATTAAGTGAAAGTGAAAGTTGGAGAGCAATGCCTGATCAGACTAAAATCTGAATTATAGGGGAACTATTCTTTGATTTAAATGTATGTTTATTTTTATTGGTATCAAATATCACATTGTACCACTTTAGTGGAAGTGATGCTTCTGATGTCAAACGATCCTACATGTTTTTATTTTAGTTTTGGTGCGCTATTTCGACCTCTTCACCTTCAGGAGGAATATGACATGCATCATGCACGCGAGTGTCGCACTCGCTGGCTGCTGCTGTCTGTCTGTGTGCCGTTCAGGCAGGACGCGCGCTGTGCCTGCGCGTGCGCGTGCGCGAGCCTCGAGGAGAGGAGGACCGCAGTGGAGAGAAGAAAAGAGCGCATATACTTGTGTTCGTCTGCACATAGTTTTTGATGAAATTGACGAGTACAGGAGAGAAAACATAACATAAAAGTATCGATCCTATTGGCTCTAGTATCGATATTTAGAAGCGTAACTTAATATCTGAAGTATGGATATTTTGGTATCGATCCGCCCACCTCTTCCAAATACACCATCAGGTGTTTCTTTGGCGTTTACGCGTCCACTCCTCTTTCTTAACTGAGCTCTTGCTGAGTATTTTGCTCATAAGCATCAAGACCATGGCAGAGATGACAACGATGGAAGCAGACGAACTGAGCAAAAAGTGAGCTTAATTCATTTCTTACATCGATTAGGATTTTTTTTTAAACATTTTACGCACCCTTATGTAGATGTCATCGATATCCTATTGACATTAAATATCTACAAATGATACAACAAGTTAAAGAATGATAGCGAGACAAGGTTTCCACGCTTATAGTTTAAACATCCCAGAAGTTAGTTTGGTTTCGTGGTAGTTCTAAAATCATCCTCGCTAATGTTAACGGTTTGTAGTGGGAATGATGAAAATGACAAATTACTAATTGCTCTCGAAGATTTTTCCTCCGCATCCTGATGGTGCAATCGTGTGGTTAAGTTTCATTTTCTTTACTGAACTTACAATTTACAGGTTATTTATGAGCCCTGTTGTAACTTACTTAGTCTAGATATGTGAATGGTGCACGCCAGTAAATAGATGTCATCATGAGGAAAGAGGATTTTCTGCAAATACTGAAGCAAAATCTCAAGACATTGGCTAGAAATTTGAAACTTAGTAGCAATTGGGTCTTTCAGCAAAACGACGATCCTACACATACCACAAAGCTTGCAAAGCAAAGTAAAAGTACAGGAGCCCTGACCTGGATCCAATCAAGAATTTGTCGACTGAACTGAAAGGGCTTATTGGAGTAAGGACGAGTTGCTTGTGGAAGGCAACATCACCAAATACAAACGAAGTTTACTTAAACTTTTGACGCAATGATAATCTGTTCTAGTACATAAAACCTGGAATAAATGTATTTCTTCTTCTTCTTTTGAAAGGATATTTTATGAAAATAAAGTTAATACCCGTATTGTCTTAACACAATAAATTGATGGTATCATGAATTATGTGGAGTTATGAAAAAATGAGTTTGAATGTCTTTAACGTAGGTGTATTGAAATTTCTTTTAGAATTTGATAGAATTCAATTTTCAGTGTGATTTTATCCATGTTAGATTTAACACAGATTTTACGTATTGAAAAAGCTTGGTTATGATTCATGTGGGTTTCGATGTAAAATAAAGATTCTTCTATATTTATTTATAACTTGCAGTTAAAAAAAAATGCAGAAAGTAACCAGCAGACTAACCGGTTGACCTTGCCCCCTGATACAATCCCCAGAACAAAAGACTGTTATTAAGTGAAAGTGAAAGCTGCAGAGCAATGCCTGATCAGACTCAAATCTGAATTATAGGGGAACTATTCTTTGATTTAAATGTATTTTCCTTTTCATTGGTATCAAATAACACATTGTACCACTCTAATGGAAGTGACGCTTCTGATGTCAAACGATCCTACATGTTTTTATTTTAGGTTGGTCCCTGTGCGCTATTTCGACCTCTTCACCCTTTCCACCTTCAGGAGGAATATGACATGACGTTTATATTTCATCGTTCACACAAGTTGTTGTATTGGTTGTAATGAAGATTGCAGCGAAGGTGTATCATTTTAATTTAAACTCTTCGGCAGTTCTGTACTGATTATTGTTGTGTCACAAATAAGGGTATGGATTCGCCTTCACCGTTTTTTTTAGTGAAGTCTGACTTTCGCTTTCAGCAGATAAATTATACGATGCGGTGATTTCCGACAGGCACCCAAACACACCATCAGGTTCTCGCGTTTCTTTGGCGTTTTCGCGTCCACTCCTCTTTCTGAACTGAGCGCTCAGTCCATTAACATCAAGAACATGGCTGACGTAACAGCGGTGGAAGGAGACAAACTCAGCAAAAAGTGAGCTTAATTCATTTCATACACAGACTATGAAAAAATGTAACATTTTACGCACTCTTATGTAGATGTCATCGATATCCTATTGATATTAAATATCTACAAATGATACAACACGTTAAAGGATGATAGCGAAACAAGGTTTCCACGCTTTTAGTTTTCACATCCCAGAAGTCAGTTCGTTTGGTTGCGTGGTAGTTGTAGTTCTAAAATCATCCTCGCTAATGTTAATGGTTTGTAGTGGGAATGATTAAAACTACAAGTTCCAAACTGCTCTCGAAGATTTGTCCTCCGCATCCTTATAGTGCAATCGTGTGGTTTAGTTTAATTTTCTTTACTCAACTTACAGGTTATTTATGAACCCTGTTGTAACTTACTTTAGCAGAGCAATTTGGTATTCTCATTTAGACGTTTAGTAGTGTGAAATGTTCTTAATTCCTTTGGTCTTTCGTTTATGTTGTTTGGGTTCATTGATAGCAACATTAACACCGGCACAAGCAGGTTAATGAATAACTTTAGGGTAGTTGAAATAGATAACATCTCTTCGAGTACCTCATTTACTACAGTTGTAGTTGTGGCAGTGTGTTGCCGCAGACTAGAAGGGTTATGCCAGTCCAACGGTGTTTAATTGTGTTGTGTTGGAAGACAGACAGACTTCGCTGTGTGTGCTGTACACTGTCTTTGTATATGTCTATTTTCTCAGGTCGGTCTGCTGCTTGTGGTAGTTCAGCATGCTGTGTCTGGTCAGAGCAGCCAGGCAGCAGCTTTGCCAAGCCTTTGGGGTCAAGGGACAGTGGTTAAAATATGCCCCCCCATGTACAACTGCAGTCCCTGCTCAAATTTACGGAAACCGTTGGAGAGGTGACAAGAGGTTGGTGGCTTTTCCCTTCCAGTGAGAAAAACAACCAACCTTTTGTCATCCTAGTAAATGTGGGTCCATTGCTGCATGATTGGTGTCCCTCTCTTTTTCAGATTGTGCCTCACATTTTTAAGTTCAGACCCCACTCAGAGTCTGCTTTGTGGATTTAAAGGAAATCAGATACTTGACAAACTTGCATCTGTTTTATAGATGCATTCATGACCTTAACTTTTTGAATAATGTGGTATAGTAACAGCGTCCTTTAAAGACCATACAACTGTTCATGGAATTTCTCTTAAATAATAATCATTAACATTAAAGGTCAGAACCTAACTTGTGACTCATATTTGATTATGTCTTCCTGTCTTATCAGTGAGCTGAAAAGGAGATTGAAAGCCGAGAAGAAAGCCGTTGAGAAGACAGCCAAAGTCAAGGAGCAGCTGGAGCAGAAGAAGGAATGCGGTGATCAGGGATCTCAGGATGCATCTGCCTTAGATGAGGAGACGCTTGACCCAAATGTGAAGTTCTTGTACAGCCATTATGTCTTAAGCTTGACTTTTTGAAACCCTTACAATGTTTTCTATTTTTTTTTTGCTAAATACAATTGTCTGTTTCTTCTTAATGTAGCAATACTTCAAAATCCGCTCCCAGGCCATCCATGAACTGAAGGGCACAGCCGAGGACCCATACCCCCACAAGTATAAAGTAGACTTGTCGCTCACAGAGTTTATTGAGAAATACAATAATCTACAGCCAGGCGATCAGCTCACTGATGTTGTTCTCAACTTGTCAGGTATGACAATTACTTAATCATGTATAACCTAATAACATTTGTGGGTATGTACTATAATCCAGCTCTGGTTTCCCTGTCATATGATTGACAGGCCGTGTCCATGCCAAGAGGGCTTCTGGTGCCAAGCTGCTGTTCTACGACTTGCGGGGGGAAGGCGTCAAGCTGCAAGTTATGGCGAACTCCAGGTACAGAATGGAGGATCGGTTGTGGTTATTTGTAGCATAAATCCGTACTCTCACAGTCTGAATTTATTTGTTGCATGTAACTAATACTGAAGGCGAAACGTTGCATGCAACTAATACTGAAAGGGAAATGTTGCATGCAACTAATACTGAAAGCAAAACCACTTCAACATTCAAAGCGAAACCACTTCGGCATTCAAAGTGAGCTAATAATCAACTCCGCTCGCTTTTGTTTATGAAATTGTAATCTTTTAATGGTTAATTTCTTCATTTATTTACATTATTCTCATTACATTTCTATATGGTGAAATGTTTTACAATAATTTGTATGAAATTGTACTTTCAACCATTACTTTTTCTTTTTTTTTTACATGTGTGAGTACAGGGGCTTTATTTCTGTGTGATTTGTTTGTTTTTTCCTTCACTGTTAGGAGCTACAAGTCTGAGGAAGCTTTTGTGGCCATCAACAACAAGCTGAGGCGTGGTGACATTATTGGTGTTCGTGGTAACCCAGGGAAGACCAAGAAAGGGGAGCTGAGCATCATTCCCATTGAGATGACCCTGCTGTCGCCTTGTCTGCACATGTTGCCCCACCTCCACTTCGGCCTTAAAGACAAGGTAATGGCCACGATGAGCAGACTCTCAGCTATGTGGAGACGCTCTGATTTTAAATGGAAAGAAGTCGCACGTTACGCCAAGTCCCTTGTTTAGAAAGAAAGATTTGGTTCTGTATGTTGATTATCTGATACTTGCTACAAAGCTCCGTAAAGCCAGGGGGGCTACAGAGTTGTTGGTAGTACTCTGTAAGTAAATAGCTGAGTAGAAGATATTACTCACTGTCATTAGTTACATTGTATAGAAATATGTCCACTTTACTATGTTGCATGTCTAAAATGCTTTTTAATGCTGTTTCTAACCACTGCCATCCTTCTCTCAAAGGAAACACGATTCCGTCAGCGCTACTTGGATCTGATTCTCAACGACTACGTGAGGCAGAAGTTCATCACACGCTCCAAAATCATCACTTACCTGCGCAGCTTCCTGGACCAGATGGGATTTTTGGAGGTAAGGACATTCAAACTGACCAGATCACACAACAAATACAGAGTATGTGAGCAGAGCAGTGAGAACTTCTGCTCTGTGCTTACGGAGCTGTTTATTATCTGCGGTTCTCAACACAGGGTTCCCTCCGCTCTACTGTAACAGTCAGCGCTCACACCAAAAAAGAGAAAACGCTGTGTTGTAATTTTAGTGTAGCTCAAACACTAGCCTGCCATCGCAAGAGTAATTCACAAGTAACACACAAGTTCGGCTGATTGCTCTGATGTCCTACCAACTGTAACAATGTTGCTGTATTCCTTTTTATGTTCCAGCTTATAATTATCTCGTTGTATTAAGGGACTAGTAAACCTGCAGGACATCCCCGTTTCCTTTTTATCCATTGTGGGACAAAATATAGTGTTTAAGGTCTGACATGAGCGACACCAGAGTGGTATGGAGCGGCAGACAGGGCACTCCTCGCTCCAAGTCCTCACACTCTACTTTAGGCAGTAGAGGTAAAATATTCTTTCACACAAATGAGTTTATACGCGGTATGTTCTCTGTTACGGTTCAGTGAAAGTGAATCTTAGTAAACTTGCATCCTGACTAAAATTTTCTGTGTTTGTTAGATTGAGACACCAATGATGAACCTGATTCCTGGTGGCGCAGTGGCTCGTCCATTTGTAACGTACCACAATGATCTGGATATGAACCTGTACATGAGGATTGCTCCTGAGCTGTTCCACAAGGTAATTTGTTTTAATAAGACATTCGTCTCAGTAATCACCGCTTGACGCAAAGAATACTTCACTGGATTTGTTGTCATTCAACACACGGACGTTGTAAAGATCTGCCTGCATATAGAATCACATTTTTGCAGACAGTTTTAGACATTTCTCTAATATTCCAGCTGTACATCAATTTTTTCCGTAGATGCTTGTGGTTGGTGGAATGGACAGAGTGTACGAGATCGGACGTCAGTTCAGGAATGAAGGCATCGATCTTACTCATAATCCAGAGTTCACCACCTGTGAATTCTACATGGCATATGCAGATTACCACGACTTGATGGACATCACAGAGAAACTGCTCTCTGGTGAGTAAAAAATATTCAGTGCAATGTGGCATGTCTGGTAATTTATAGAACTAGTTTTATTTGACATGCTGGACTGGCTGATTATAACAATCATCTCAGGTCAGGGATGGAAGTCGATTACTGGTTTCGATTAGTGAACTCGGTCGAAATTGTCTGTTCCATCGGAATCGCTTGTGACGGGCTTAGCAGTTCCTTTTGTCAATGCCAGCATGTTCTTTCTGACAGTTAGTGAAACAACGATGTGAAAACTCACGAGTCTACGCTGCTGGGAACTTACATTAAGAAGGAGTCATAGCAAAGAGAAAGACACAGTTCAAAGCATCAGTTCATCATAGAAAGAAAGATGACAGCAGTGTTAGTTGTAATGTCTTTAAAATGGTAATTTCATTTCTCGGAAACAAGCAATATCTTTCTTAACAAAATGTGTTCAAATTTTCTTGCGTGTCCCTCTCAACAGAAGACTACCTAAATGAAAACGAATGCTGTACAAATGTTCTAGATGCTGAAAACCTTTGTGGGCGTAGTATTCTTCCACACTGGAAATTGACCATGAAGAACAATTTCCTTAGTGAAGGTGATAAGAAAACTGCTCATCCTTTTTCTGTGGTTTGCTTCAGGTATGGTGAAGCACATCACTGGAGGATACAAGGTGATCTATCACCCTGATGGTCCAGAGGGACAGGCCTGTGAGATCGACTTCACTCCACCATTCAGAAGAGTGAGCATGTGTCACGACCTGGAGAAGATTATGGGAGTCAAATTCCCCCCTACTGACAGCTACGACAGTGATGGTAAGAAACTGTTAAACTGAAGAGAGACGAATGAGAAGAGAGACGCTCTCAGAAGTCATATCAGCTTTTAGAGATATTAATAATTGATTGTTTTATTATTTAGTGGTCCAAACTTAAGCATCTCAGCAACAATTGACCAGTTATTTCAGGTCAATTACTCTCTCCTTCACAATTTGTCTGCAGAGACCCGTAAGTTCTTCGATGAACTCTGCACCAAGAAGGGAGTTGAATGTCCTCCACCCAGAACCACAGCCCGCCTCCTTGACAAGGTGCTCTATTGACAAATGTTGTTTTAGCAGCGTACCTCCATCTTCACACTTGGTGATGTCAACTCAAATCTCAATTAATTTCCCCTCAGCTGGTCGGAGATTTCCTTGAGGTCGAGTGTATCAACCCCACATTCATCTGTGATCACCCTCAAATCATGAGCCCCTTGGCAAAATGGTGAGAAGAACCTCGTTTCAGCCTGCGAAAATGTGATGCTCAAGACCTTATTGACACAATATAATCTGTTGTTGCAGGCATAGATCCGAGAAAGGCCTAACTGAGCGCTTTGAGCTCTTCGTGATGAAGAAGGAAGTCTGCAATGCTTACACTGAGTTGAATGACCCGATAAGACAGAGGGAGCTTTTCGAGCAGCAGGCCAAGGTGCAAAAGCTTACAGTTGTTTTTTAATTTTCCCCTGGTACATCGTCCCATTATCTAACGGTTTGGGTTCCTTACCACTGACGTGTGGACATGTACATCAACTTATTTCATGGTTATTCATCATTTATGACTGACGGTGCATGTTGACAGTTGAATTGGATCTTTTTCAGGCCAAGGCTGAGGGTGATGACGAGGCCATGTTCATTGATGAGACCTTCTGCACAGCACTGGAATATGGTCTCCCACCAACCGCCGGCTGGGGAATGGGCCTTGACCGCCTCACCATGTTCCTCACTGACTCCAATAACATCAAGGTAAACTAATCATGAATGCCACTCGACCGCTGACTGTGTAGAGATTTGGATGTGTTATGGTAGCTCCTCATCTCCAGCAGAGGCGTTGAATTGCTCCTCCAGCCAGCCGGGACATAAAGGGTCATTTCTGATATTTCTCCAAAGATCTTTCTTCTTCATCTAAGACAGTTATTTCAACTAAATAAAATAACAAAATCACCATGATTCGTACTGTAATGAATAAATGTGATCTAACATTCTATCACTACTTTGGTTGGGTTTTGTCTGCCTAGTTGGTACATGACAATCTCTGCAGTGAAACATGTTGATGGGCCTTGGGAATTTGTGAAACCTCACCGTGTCTTTGTCTTCTTTCTCAGGAGGTGTTGCTCTTCCCAGCCATGAAGCCTGACGACAACAAGACATCAGCGCCCACAGACGGCACCTCTGTGTAATGGCATGACCTTTGACCTCCTCTGCTAGCAGTGTGCAGGAGTCTGTCCGGGGAAGGAGCCTTTACCTCACTGTGCTCATCCGTGGAGTCTACCGGTTTTGTTTTTTATCGTTGGTCTGTCAAAGGTTCATCCTGAAGGGAAGTCATCTGTTTTCACGTATATGATCGTAAACGATGACAACTACTGTTTTCTTTTCTTTTTTACTTCTTACACTTTTGTGATCATATTTATGTGACGTCCTCTTTGACTGTAAGGAGTCATGTTTATCCTCATTATCATCCTGACTGTAAGTGAATGCTATTCGATCAGGAATTTGTGTCATCTGCTGTTCACAGAACTGGTCGAAATGTTTTTCAATGCGCTTTAAGATGCGTAAAGCAGTCAGGTGATATTCTATAAAACAATATATCAAAGATCAAGCACCTCTAATATCGCAAATCTCAACAATATATTTACAATTTTTACCATGTCTGCTTATATTCCTATCTGGGATTCTTCCCAAGGACAGTTGTCCTCTGCCATATATTCAATTACAAGGGTTTGTCTGAATAAAATGCACATGAATCTACATCGTTCCGTCTCGTATCTTCTGAATCAATGTATGTTTAGAGTTCATGATAAGGGAAAGGAAGGGAAACCAGAGAACCCCTGACATATAACTTTATGTTTGCCCTTTATCATCCTCAAGGGCTCGAGTTAACTGTAGATGTTCTCATTTGAAGATGGATATATCTTAGAGGCACACAGTCGGTGTTCGGTTTTGAGAAGAACTGATCCCTTTATGCCGCACGTATTGAGACATCACTGGGTTTCTTTCACTTGTCTTGAAAAGTGAAGGTATTAAAAAAAAAGATTAAGATTCATTCATTCCTTCGTTTGCCTCTCGGGAACATTTCCAAAAGTTTTGTTTCTGATGGATGTAGAATTAAATAATACAGAGAGTAACAAGGGTAACTGTCTTTCTTGTCCTTGAATAAGAAAACAATATATAATTCACATATCGACATGAATTCATGGTAAGATTCCGGCTGAGAGGACCTATCTTCTATTGGACGCATCTACCAGGAGGCGAGATTGAGGAGAAAGTTTTAATTAACTATTAGATGAAAACATCAGTTATTATAATGTGAGTGCTAATTAATTACTCTGACCTTTACCACAAATAAATTGGATGTAAATTGAATGATCTCCTGTGTTACTCGTCTACAGATATATAAAATTTGATGACCTGTAGCTGTGTAAACGGTGAGTCAAGAGATTTTGGGCCACATCAACTATTTAATTCTATCTCAAGAAACACCCTTGGTTATCCCCCTTTATGACACCACTATCTGTAATAAAATCTATACATTCGTGTTGACAGGTAAGTGTTGTGCATGATAAATGACACAGGAAATGTTAAAGGACCAGTATGTAGAGTTTAGGTGGGTGGGAAGTGACGTAGTTGGTGTTAAGGAAGAACTACAGTCTATTTCAGCTTGGATTTATAGTACAGGTCCCTGGATAGCCAGGGGCCGTGCTGAGGTTCAGAACCAGCTCCCTTGTTCTCTTGGCTTGTACAACAAACTATGTTTCCAACAGCAGGAATAGCTCTCCAAATAAGATTGCAGAGATTTGAAGAATATTCAGTCAAATTTATTCGGACAAAGAAATGCAGAGGAGAGAGGCCAAGGCTGCAGCAGCATAGTCATGTGAGAGATGGTCGGAGGTCACCATCCAGAACTTGCTGCCCAGACCAAACAGCAACTGCTGGGGGACACAGAAACAAAATCATTCTGCTACAATGAATTTCAGCACGGGCAGTTGTTGGATGCTGTCACGGAATGCCATTCCTGAAAGAGAGAGAGCGTGCGTGTTATTGTATGACTTTGATGTTGCAGCTCGTTAGTTTTGACCTGATCCAACTCCAGTGATTCACAAGGTTAATTACTGTATATTAATGTTTTGCCATTGAACCACGTGTGTCCATGAGCTGGGCAGAACACAGGTTACATCTCAGTCATTATAACGCATAATGAGGAATCCACTGCTTTAGTTGATTGCACCAACACAGATTGGACATAACAGAAACATACACAAGGTTGAGGGAGGGGTATTTATTTGATTGTGATTTGCAACTTCACGACTAGATGCCACTAAATCTGGGCCTTTAATATATTTCCATGTCGGTCCCACTGATATTTTATCATTTCTATATTTTTCCTTAATCCGTTAGTTTCTGAATGTACATCAGTCAGTGCAAAGAGTTCAAGAGTTCAGCTGAACCCACCCTCGGGGAGGTGGGATGATGCGCGCTCCCGCGGTCCGGTGTATGAGCACTGGACAGAATAGTGGCCGCACACGGAGTGAAGATGGCGATGAGAGCGGCGGTGCGGTGCCTCTGTGCAAACTTTTCTCCCCGGCTGCCCGTCGCGCAGTCTCCGGCGACTCGGCTGCTGTGGAGGAGCGGCTCTCCGCGGACTCTGAGCAGCAGCTCGGCCCTGAGCACAGGTAAAAAAAAAAATAAATAAAAGGCTGTTACAAACTATGTGAAGGTTGGAGACACATTCCTGTTTGCTGCTATGGGCGAGAAAACTCACGCAGTTTGTCACTTTCCCACACGGAGCAGAGGAATGCGACAGCTCAAAGTTTGACTGCGAGGCGGCTCATTGCAGGACAACAACCTGCTGAACATTAGCAGCCGCATTTGGTGGCTACAATAATGTTTTACTCTTCAATGTGATGCTATTGTAAGACGGGCGTGTAGATTTCAGTCCAACCACGAGCTGGTCTGTTTATTAATGGCAGTAAACTACCAATTGACGACCTCTGGCAACATGTAGTAACTAATTATCCAAAAGTCACTCGTGCCCCTGGAGATGTGCCATGTGCACTCGAGGTCTACATTATTTGTTCGCTGTCTCAGTTGAATTTTTTTTCGTCTTCCACGCATACATGAATCACCATAGTAACTGTTGAATCTCCTTTGAGGCTCTCATTCAGGTCTAAAATAATGCTCGTGGCCTGCCCTGCAGCGGGGACGTTCAGCTCTCAGGACTGACTTCTCTACCCAGCCTTCCATCAGCATCTTACACTGTTCGCAATCTGGTTCAAACCTGTATTTTTCTGCATGGTCTAATGCCAACCCTGGATATTGTTGAGGCATTGCTGTCAAACAGCTCCTTCTTTAATCTGACCCCACATTTACACCTGTTCTCACCTTTTTTAATTCAGTAAAAACGGAATGGACACAATTAAATAACTGCACAAGCAGAGAGTTTCTGTAATTTCCTCTAATGCAACAAGTTACCTACAGATTTTGGATTTCTAGTAGACCGCACGTGCACCTGCTCTGCAGCTCTGCAGCTCTGGTCTGTAGTACACTAAGGTGTATTGGTGCTTACAAACGCTGTGCTTTCAGTCTGGGGGGCCTCTTCCTGTTTAAAAAAAATGTATTATATGTATCTCACAGCACAGCACAGCACCTAAGTTTATTTGTTGTTTTGGGGTTGTCTGTCTTCTTCTCATATGGAGGAAATAGCTTCAAAATTGGTAATAATTGTCCTCTTGGACTCAAAGATGAGCTGATTAGACTCTGGTGGTCAAAGGTCTGGGTCCATTTTTTTTGGCCATGAATCAAGATTCAATCTGCTGATGAGACAGTTTCACTATACTAGGATGAAATGATGAAGGGGGGCATTTCAGATCCTAAAAGTCAAATGTTAACTTCACTGTGACCTCATAAGATTCTGCAATAAGACATTTTCTGCATGTAAAACCAGGAGAAGGTAATCCTGGTTTAAAGGTATAATTTGTCGGTGATCTGATATTTCGTGATGCAGGGACATGATGTTGCAGTGGGACTATGCGCTGCAGCATGTAAATGGGAATATGAATGGAATATTCCAAAAGCAATTTATGCAAAATATTGTCTTATTTGGAATAAGATCAATATTTCCTGTCCTTGTAAACGTCGTCACAAACTCACTTTCACCTAGAACAAAGTGGTATTTCGAAACCAGAAGGGCCCATGATAGTGTGTCCAGGCACTAATAAATTCTGATATTAGTCATATCTCGTAGTAGATTAATCCTGATTGATCTGTTGTAAACTAACTACATCCCTTGTTCTCTCCGCAGCCCTAAAGTTTACAGATAAGCACGAGTGGGTGCGAGTAGAAGGTGGTATGGGAACAGTTGGTATCAGCAATTATGCTCAGGTAGGTTTTAGCCTCCGTCTTCTCGCTAATCTTTGATTTATGACACACTTGGTTGACAGGTCTGCTGATGATCGCAGAGTAGTAGTGTAAAGTCCATCTTGCTTCATGTATATCTATATGAATTGGATGATTGAATTGTTTCTTTAGCCTGTCTATCACTTCACACTTTGAATGTACCATGAAAGATGCTGATTAAAAGCCATGATCGCTACACATGTATTCCTCATGATGGGGGCAGCAACAGGTAGAGGCAAGATTGATCACATCACTATGACATGATGTCGCATACAACAGGGGGAGAATCATTGACAAGCTGGCATGTAAATGTGGCAGATTGCTGCAGCTGTGATTGTTCATATTGGTTATAATTATACATCTTGTTTCATCCTTTTAGGAAGCATTGGGAGATGTGGT